>JAYESA010000560.1:0-144912 GCA_036927795.1 Iris macrosiphon | reverse complement strand
AGTAATACCTTATCTCGGTTAGAATTTTATTTCTATACCCGTTTCACCAATCTAGGCCGATTATATACTGTATTTCGGTTAGAATCACACGCCTATACTCGTTTTCACCATCTATGTCCATTCTACACCCTAATTTCGGTTAGAATCACCAGATGCTCATTTTTTTCATTATATACTTGCCTTATACCATATTTTGGTTAGAATCACCCGTCCATACTCGCTTTTATCATCTATGTTCATTTATTCCATAATTCGGTTAGAATCACCTACCTAAACACGTTTTTAGCATTCTACACTTGCTCTATACCATAATTCGATTACAACCACTCATTAGTACTCGTTTTCACCCATTCTACGTGCATTTGATATCTTATTTTTATTATAATCACATTTCGGTACTCGTTTTCCCCAAATCTATGCCACTTTTACATCTTATTTCGATTAGAATCACCAAACTATACTCGTTGTCACCAATCTACGCACATCCTAATCTATATTTCGGTTTCATCACCCATCTATACTCGTTTTAACCACTCTACGCTCATTCTTTGTCATATTTGGGTTAGAATCGCACATCTATACTCGCTTTTACCACACTACGTCCATTTTTATAGCATATTTTGGTCAGAATCTCCGATCTAAACACGTTTTCAGTATTCTACGTTCATTCTATATCATATTTCGGTTAGAACCACTCATTTATACTCGTTTTTACCATTCTTTGAGCATTTGATTATACCTTATTTTACTTATATCATATTTCAATACTCGTTTCCACATATCTATGCCACTTTTATACTATATTTCGATTAGATCACTAATCTAGGTTCATTTTCGCCGATCTACGAACATTCAACCATATTTCGGTTAGAATCACTCATTTGTACTCGTTTTCATGGCTCTACCCCTGTTTAATACCATATTTCGATTAGAATCAAAGATCTAAACTTGTCTTCATCATTATACGATCATATTATACCATGTTTAGGTTCGAAATAACTCGTTTATACTCGTTTTCATCATTTTACGAGCATTTGATACATTATTTCGGTTAGAATCAAATTTTTATGCTCGTTTCACCAATCTAGGCTGATTATATACTATATTTCGGTACCTATACAAGTTTCCACCATCTACGTCCATTCTACACCCTAATTTCGGCTAGAATATATACTTGCCTTATACCACATTTTGGTTCGAATCACCCGTACATTTTCGCTTTTATCATTCTGCGTTCATTTATTCCATATTTCGGTTTGAATCACCTATCTAAACACATTTTTAGCATTCTACACTTACTCCATACCATATTTTGATTAGAACCACTCGTTAGTACTCGTTTTCACCATTCTACGAGCATTTGATACCTTATTTCGATTATAATCACATTTTGATACCCGTTTTCCATAAATCTATGCGACTTTTACACTTTTCGGTTATAATCACCAATCTATACCCATTTTCACCAATCTACGCACATTCTAATCCATATTTTGGTTTGAATCACTCATCTATACTCGTTTTCACGATTCTACCGTTGTTTTAGACAATATTTTTCAATTAGAACCAGTGATCTAGACTCATTTTTATCATTCTACGATCATATTATACCATGTTTCAGTTCGAATCACTCGTTTTATACCTGTTTCCCCCATTTTTCGAGCATGTATTACCTTATCTCGGTTAGAATCTTATTTTTATACCCGTTTCACCAATCTAGGCCGATTATATACTGTATTTCGGTTAGAATCACACGCCTATACTCGTTTTCACATCTACGCCCATTTCTACACCCTAATTTTGGTTAGAATCACCAGATGCTCGTTTTTTTTATTTTATACTTGCCTTATACCATATTTTGGTTAGAATCACCCGTTCATACTCGCTTTTATCATTCTATGTTCATTTATTCCATATTTCGGTTAGAATCACCTACCTAAACACGTTTTTAGTATTCTACGCTTGCTCTATACCATATTTCGATTACAACAACTCATTAGTACTCGTTTTCACCATTCTACGTGCATTTGATATCTTATTTCGATTATAATCACATTTCGGTACTCGTTTTCCCCAAATCTATGCCACTTTTACATCTCATTTCGATTAGAATCACCAAACTATACTCGTTGTCACCAATCTACGCACATCCTAATCCATATTTCGGTTTCATCACCCATCTATACTCGTTTTAACCACTCTATGCTCATTCTTTGTCATATTTAGGTTAGAATCGCACATCTATACTCGCTTTAACCACACTACATCCATTTTATAGCATATTTTGGTTAGAATCTCTGATCTAAACACGTTTTCAGTATTCTATGTTCATTCTATATCATATTTCAGTTAGAACCACTCATTTATAATCGTTTTTTACCATTCTTTGAGCATTTGATTATACCTTATTTCACTTATATCACATTTTAATTCTCGTTTCCACATATCTATGCCACTTTTACACTATATTTCAATTAGATCACTAATCTAGGTTCATTTTTGCCGATCTACGAACATTCAACAAAATTTCGGTTAGAATCACTCATTTGTACTCGTTTTCACGGCTCTACCCCTGTTTAATACCATATTTCGATTAGAATCAATGATCTAAACTTGTCTTTATCATTATACGATCATATTATACCATATTTAGGTTCGAAATAACTCGTTTATACTCGTTTTTATCATTTTACGAACATTTGATACATTATTTCGGTTAGAATCAAATTTTATGCTCGTTTCACCAATCTTGGCTGATTATATACTATATTTCGGTTAGATTCACACACCTATACTCATTTTCACCATCTACGTCCATTCTACACCCTAATTTCGGCTAGATATATACTTGCCTTACACCATATTTTGGTTCGAATCACCCGTCCATTCTCGCTTTTATCATTCTACGTTCATTTTATTCCATATTTCGGTTAGAATCACCTACCTAAACACGTTTTTAGCATTCTACACTTACTCCATACCAAATTTCGATTAGAACCACTCGTTAGTTCTCGTTTTCACCATTCTACGAGCATTTGATACCTTATTTCGATTATAATCACATTTCGATACCCGTTTTCACAAATCTATGCCACTTTTATACTTTTTTTGGTTATAATCACCAATCTATACCCGTTTTCACCAATCTACGCACATTCTAATCCATATTTCGGTTTGAATCACTCATCTATACTCGTTTTCATGATTCTACCGTTGTTTTAAACAATATTTTTCAATTAGAACCAATGATCTAGACTCATTTTTATCATTCTACGATCATATTATACCATGTTTCAGTTCGAATCACTCGTTTTATACATGTTTCCCCCATTTTTCGAGCATGTAATACCTTATCTCGGTTAGAATCTTATTTCTATACCCGTTTCACCAATCTAGGCCGATATATACTGTATTTCGGTTAGAATCACACGCCTATACTCGTTTTCACCATCTACGTCCATTCTACACCCTAATTTTGGTTAGAATCACCAGATGGTCATTTTTTTTATTATATACTTGCCTTATACCACATTTTGGTTAGAATCACCCATCCATACTCGCTTTTATCATTCTACGTTCATTTATTCCATAATTCGGTTAGAATCACCTACCTAAACACGTTTTTAGCATTATACACTTGCTCTATACCATAATTCGATTACAACCACTCATTAGTACTCGTTTTCACCATTCTACGTGCATTTGATATCTTATTTCGATTATAATCACATTTCGGTACTCGTTTTCCCCAAATCTATGCCACTTTTACATCTCATTTCGATTAGAATTACCAAACTATACTCGTTGTCACCAATCTACGCACATCCTAATCCATATTTCAGTTTTATCACCCATCTATACTCGTTTTAACCACTCTACGATCATTCTTTGTCATATTTGGGTTAGAATCGCACATCTATACTCGCTTTAACCACACTACGTCCATTTTATAGCATATTTTGGTCAGAATCTCCGATCTAAACACGTTTTCAGTATTCTACGTTCATTCTATATCATATTTCGGTTAGAACCACTCATTTATACTCGTTTTTACCATTCTTTGAGCATTTGATTATACCTTATTTCACTTATATCACATTTGAATACTCGTTTCCACATATCTATGCCACTTTTATACTATATTTCGATTAGATCACTAATCTAGGTTCATTTTCGCCGATCTACGAACATTCAACCATATTTTGGTTAGAATCACTCATTTGTATTCGTTTTCACGGCTTCTACCCCTGTTTAATACCATATTTCGATTAGAATCAAAGATCTAAACTTGTCTTCAATATTATACGATCATATTATACCATGTTTAGGTTCGAAATAACTCGTTTATACTCGTTTTTCATCATTTTACGAGCATTTGATACATTATTTTGGTTAGAATCAAATTTTTATGCTCGTTTCACCAATCTAGGCTGATTATATACTATATTTAGGTTAGATTCACACACCTATACTCGTTTTGACCATCTACGTCCATTTTATACCCCTAATTTCGCCTAGAATATATACTTGCCTTACACCACATTTCGGTTCGAATCACCCGCCCATTCTCGCTTTATCATTCTACGTTCATTTATTCCATATTTCGGTTAGAATTACCTACCTAAACACGTTTTTAGCATTCTACACTTACTCCATACCATATTTCGATTAGAACCACTCGTTAGTACTCGTTTTCCCAAATCTATGCCACTTTTACATCTTATTTCGATTAGAATCACCAAACTATACTCGTTGTCACCAATCTAAGCACATCCTAATCCATATTTCGGTTTCATCACCCATCTATACTCGTTTTAACCACTCTACGCTCATTCTTTGTCATATTTGGGTTAGAATCGCACATCTATACTCGCTTTAACCACACTACGTCCGTTTTATAGCATATTTTGGTTAGAATCTCCGATCTAAACACGTTTTCAGTATTCCACGTTCATTCTATATCATATTTCGGTTAGAACCACTCATTTATACTCGTTTTTACCATTCTTTGAGCATACCTTATTTCACTTATATCATATTTCAATACTCGTTTCCACATATCTATGCCACTTTTATACTATATTTCGATTAGATCACTAATCTAGGTTCATTTTTGCCGATCTACGAACATTCAACCATATTTCAGTTAGAATCACTCATTTGTACTCGTTTTCACGGCTCTACCCTGTTTAATATCATATTTCGATTAGAATCAAAGATCTAAACTTGTCTTCATCATTATACGATCATATTATACCATGTTTAGGTTCGAAATAACTCGTTTATACTCGTTTTCATTATTTTACGAGCATTGATACATTATTTCGGTTAGAATCAAATTTTTGTGCTCGTTTCACCAATCTAGGCCTGATTATATACTATATTTCGGTTAGATTCACACACCTATACTCGTTTTCACCATCTACGTCCATTCTACACCCTAATTTCGGCTAGAATATATACTTGCCTTACACCACATTTTGGTTCGAATCACCCGTCCATTCTCGCTTTTATCATTCTACGTTCATTTATTCCATATTTCGGCTAGAATCACCTACCTAAACACGTTTTTAGCATTCTACACTTACTCCATACCATATTTCGATTAGAACCACTCGTTAGTACTCGTTTTCACCATTCTACGAGCCTTTGATACCTTATTTCGATTATAATCACATTTCGATACCCGTTTTAACAAATCTATGCCACTTTTATACTTTTTCGGTTATAATCACCAATCTATACCCGTTTTCACCAATCTACGCACATTCTAATCCATATTTCGGTTTGAATCACTCATCTATACTCGTTTTCACGATTCTACTGTTGTTTTAGACAATATTTTTCAATTAAAACCAATGATCTAGACTCATTTTTATTATTCTACGATCATATTATACCATATTTCAGTTCGAAACACTCGTTTTATACTTGTTTCCCCCATTTTTCGAGCATGTAATACCTTATCTCGATTAGAATCTTATTTCTATACCCGTTTCACCAATCTAGGCCGATATATACTGAATTTCGGTTAGAATCACACGCTTATACTCGTTTTCACCATCTACGCCCATTCTACACCCTAATTTCGGTTAGAATTACCAGATGCTCATTTTTTTCATTATATACTTGCCTTATACCTCATTTTGGTTAGAATCACCCGTCCATACTCGTTTTTATCATTCTACGTTCATTTATTCCATAATTCGGTTAGAATCACCTACCTAAACACGTTTTTAGCATTCTACACTTGCTCTATACCATATTTCGAATACAACCACTCATTAGCACTTGTTTTCACCATTCTACGTGCATTTGATATCTTATTTCGATTATAATCACATTTCGGTACTCATTTTCCCCAAATCTATGCCACTTTTACATCTCATTTCGATTAGAATCACCAAACTATACTCGTTGTCACCAATCTACGCACATCCTAATCCATATTTCGGTTTCATCACCCATCTATACTCGTTTTAACCACTCTACGCTCATTCTTTGTCATATTTGGGTTAGAATCGCACATCTATACTCGCTTTAACCACACTACGTCCATTTTATAGCATATTTTGGTCAGAATCTTCGATCTAAGCACGTTTTCAGTATTCTACGTTCATTCTATATCATATTTCGGTTAGAACCACCCATTTATACTCGTTTTTACCATTCTTTGAGCATTTGATTATACCTTATTTCACTTATATCACATTTCAATACTCGTTTCCACATATCTATGCCACTTTTACACTATATTTTGATTAGATCACTAATTTAGGTTCATTTTTGCCAATCTACGAACATTCAACCATATTTCGTTTAGAATCACTCATTTGTACTCGTTTTCACGGCTCTACCCCTGTTTAATACCATATTTCGATTAGAATCAAAGATCTAAACTTGTCTTCATCATTATACGATCATATTATACCATGTTTAGGTTCAAAATAACTCGTTTATACTCGTTTTCATCATTTTACGAGCATTTGATACATTATTTCGGTTAGAATCAAATTTTTATGCTCGTTTCACCAATCTAGGCTGATTATATACTATATTTCGGTTAGATTCACACACCTATACTCGTTTTCACCATCTACGTCCATTCTACACCCTAATTTCGGCTAGAATATATACTTGCCTTACACCACATTTTGGTTCGAATCACCCATCCATTCTCGCTTTTATCATTCTACATTCATTTATTCCATATTTCGGTTAGAATCACCTATCTAAACACGTTTTTACCATTCTACACTTACTCCATACCATATTTCGATTAGAACCACTCGTTAGTACTCGTTTTTACCATTCTACGAGCATTTGATACCTTATTTCGATTATAATCATATTTCGATACCCGTTCTCCACAAATCTATGCCACTTTTTCGGTTATAATCACCAATCTATACTCGTTTTCACCAATCTACGCACATTCTAATCCATATTTCGGTTTGAATCACTCATTTATACTCGTTTTTACGATTCTACCGTTGGTTTAGACAATATTTTTCAATTAGAACCAATGATCTAGACTCATTTTTATCACTCTACGATCATATTATACCATGTTTCAGTTCGAATCACTCGTTTTATATCCATTTTCCCCATTTTATGAGCATGTAATACCTTATCTCGGTTAGAATCTTATTTCTATATCCGTTTCACCAATCTAGGCCGATTATATACTGTATTTCGGTTAGAATCACACGCCTATACTCGTTTTCACCATCTACGTCCATTCTACACTCTAATTTCGGTTAGAATCACCAGATGTTCATTTTTTTTCATTATATACTTGCCTTATACCACATTTTGGTTAGAATCACCCGTCCATACTCGTTTTTACCATTCTACGTTCATTTATTCCATATTTCGGTTAGAATCACCTACCTAAACACGTTTTTAGCATTCTACACTTGCTCTATACCATATTTCGATTACAACCACTCATTAGTACTCGTTTTCACCATTCTACGTGCATTTGATATCTTATTTCGATTATAATCACATTTCGGTACTCGTTTTCCCCAAATCTATGCTACTTTTATATCTCATTTCGATTAGAATCACCAAACTATACTCGTTGTCACCAATCTACGTACATCCTAATCCATATTTCGGTTTTATCACCCATCTATACTCGTTTTAACCACTCTACGCTCATTCTTTGTCATATTTGGGTTAGAATCGCACATCTATACTCGCTTTAACCACACTACGTCCGTTTTATAGCATATTTTGGTCAGAATCTCCGATCTAAACACCTTTTCAGTATTCTACGTTCATTCTATATCATATTTCGGTTAGAACCACTCATTTATACTCGTTTTTACCATTCTTTGAGCATTTGGTTATATCTTATTTCACTTATATCACATTTCAATACTCGTTTCCACATATCTATGCCACTTTTACACTATATTTCGATTAGATCACTAATCTAGGTTCATTTTCACCGATCTACGAACATTCAACCATATTTCAGTTAGAATCACTCATTTCTACTCGTTTTCACGGCTCTACCCCTGTTTAATACCATATTTCGATTAGAATCAAAGATCTAAACTTGTCTTCATTATTATACGATCATATTATACCATGTTTAGGTTCAAAATAACTCGTTTATACTCGTTTTCATCATTTTACGAGCATTTGATACATTATTTCTGTTAGAATTAAATTTTTATGCTCGTTTCACCAATCTAGGCTGATTATATACTATATTTCGGTTAGATTCATACACCTATACTCGTTTTTACCATCTACGTCCATTCTACACCCTAATTTCGGCTAGAATATATACTTGCCTTACACCACATTTTGGTTCAAATCACCCGTCCATTCTCGCTTTTATCATTCTGCGTTCATTTATTCCATATTTCGGTTAGAATCACCTATCTAAACACATTTTTAGCATTCTACACTTACTCCATACCATATTTCGATTAGAACCACTCGTTAGTACTCGTTTTCACTATTCTACGAGCATTTGATACCTTATTTCGATTATAATCACATTTCGATACCCGTTTTTCACAAATCTATGCCACTTTTACACTTTTCGGTTATAATCACCAATCTATACCTGTCACGCCCCGATCTCCCGCAGGTAATCGGCCGTTTCCGCTAGGCGGGAATCACCCTCGCCAGCGCTCCCGCGGAACGATCGCTTAACCCATCCGGGCATGATGCCGCACGAGCGTGAGCCACGCCCGTGCAAGGCCATGGTTCATTGGCTGGCGGCAAGAGTTCTAAGCCACAGAGTCGCACAGGTTGTCCGAGTGCAGCGGAGTCATGAACGCATAGGCGATCGGTAACAGGTTCACTGAGTCGACAAATATAGCGGAAGCATTAAAACAAGTAAAGTAATCTCTTTATTGAGATGAAACATGTGTTACAGGCGGCGTATAGCCGAGATTACAAGTCGCTCAAGCCTCTCTCTCTGAAACAGTAAAAGCGTGCCAAGTGGCTACAACTGTGGAATGATTGTACAGGCGATGGTCAGGCGATGTTCACAACTTATGTCTTGTATATGTGCTTCAGTCCCGGACGCACCGTTGCAAGGCTTCAGAGGGAACTCCTGGCCTTAGCACGCACGAAGGAGGCGTCCGCACCACACGAGGTTCTCCCGCACCCTGCATATCAAACTGGTGGATTATCAGTACATTGAATGCACTGGTGGGGAAGCTACTCGCCCGTTCGACAAATCCAAACACGTAATACAGGTTTCGTGCACAACTATTAAGTTGTCTTTCTAGTTGCCTTAGGATCAGTTTCATGCAAGCATTGAATAGCCTAACGTGTCGGCAGTGCGCCGTGCGATGTTTGAGGAAACACGGCGAGACTTACCAACTTACCATTTCTTCTTCCCTGTCCAAGGCAAAAATGATTAATTCAACCACGGGCAAGTATAAGCATTCAGGAGCATAGCATATGCAACATGCAACACGAGAGTTATTGAACGGGACAGTATTTGGTGTGCTCAGTTGTACTTGATGCGATGCAGTAACTCGCACGCGAATAGCCGCTAAGCGAGGATGACTTATCTATATGAACATGAGTCGCTGGCAAAGCCATAAAGGACTAATCCCAGACGAGAGTGGAACGCAACGAGAGCACACGATGCGCTACGAACCATCTCGCCCGTACACGATGGATTTCATATGTAGTCCAAGGCCAAGATGGAATGCAACCAAGTACACGATATATTGCAAACCATCTCGCCAGCACACGATAGACTACACATGATGTGGTCCTAGGCCAAGTGGAATGCAACCGAGTACACGATATGCTGCAAACCACTCGTGTCACGCCCCGGTCTCCCGCAGGAAAATCGGCCGTTCCCGCTAGGCGGGAATCACCCTCGCCAGCGCTCCCGCGGAACGATCGCTTAACCCATCCGGGCGTGATGCCGCACGAGCGTGAGCCACGCCCGTGCAAGGCCATGGTTCATTGGCTGGCGGCAAGAGTTCTAAGCCACAGAGTCGCACAGATTGTCCGAGTGCAGCGGAGTTTAGGAACGCATAGCGATCGGTAACAAGTTCACTGAGTCAACAATATAGCGGAAGCATCGAAACAAGTAAAGTAATCTCTTTATTAATATGAAACATGTATTACAGGCGGCGTATAGCCGAGATTACAAGTCGCTCAAGCCTCTCTCTCTGAAACAGTAAAAGCGTGCCAAGTGGCTACAACTGTGGAATGAATATACAGGCGATGGTCAGGCGATGTTCACAACTTATGTCTTGTATAAGCGCTTCAGTCCCGGACGCACTGTTGCAAGGCTTCAGAGGGAACTCCTGGCCTTAGCACGCACGAAGGAGGCGTCCGCACCGCACGAAGTTCTCCCGCACCCTGCATATCAAACTGGTGGATTATCAGTACATTGAATGCACTGGTGGGGAAGCTACTCGCCCGCTCGACAAATCCAAACACGTAATACAGGTTCCGTGCACAACTATTAAGTTGTCTTTCTAGTTGCCTTAGGATCAGTTTCATGCAGACATTGAATAGCCTAACGTGTCGGGCAGTGCGCCGTGCGATGTTTGAGGAAACACGGCGAGACTTACCAACTTACCATCTCCTTCCCTGTCCAAGGCAAACATTGAGGCAAAACATGTTATTTCAAGCACGGACAAGTATAAGCATTCAGGGGCATATCATATGCAAACACGAGGGTCGTTTAACATGATCGTTCAGGTGTTTAGTTGTTCTTGATGCGATGCAGTGACTCGCACGCGGATAGCCGCTAAGCGAGGATGACTTATCTATATGAACAGGAGTCGCTGGCATAGCCATAAAGGACGATAGTCATTGGCGGTAATGGTATGCAGCAAAGTACAAGGGGCGCTACATGCCATCCCGTCCAGCACAATGGACTATACAATACGGTTCAGTCACTGGAGAGAATGGATCTCGTCCAGCACAATGGACTGTACAATACGGTTCAGTCACTGGAGAGAATGGTATGCAACGAAAGAACAAGGAGCGCTGCATGCCATCTCGTCCAGCACAATGGACTGTACTATAACGTGAGTTCCATCTGGATCGGATCGGTCCCAGTGCCCCGGTGACCGTCCGTGGAACTATACCTCGTTTCCGAGTTGTCCGCGACATGCACTTTCTTTTGGGTCAATCAATTATCACGAGATACACGAGAACAAGAGTGCACTAGAACAAGAGAACACGAGTGCACACAAGAACACGAGTACAAGAGATACTTGAATCTGTACAGTGAATAACTTGCTTGATGCATTCCCCTGATTCGGGGCTGCCAGGTGACCTAACGGTCCAGGATGCTTGTAGGGTCAAACATGCACGGAACGACTACTTAGTAGTCTCCCGGAGTTAGATGAAAACAAGGCAACATTCAAGCAGACAAGCATGCGTTTCTAAGGAACATAAGCAGGCACGTTGCTCGGACCCGAAGGTAAGCCGAGAGTTGAAACCGTTTAGGGACTTAGCATGCGAGGGTCTGAACATAAGTAGTATTTCAATTTCCATGTTCTAGCAAGCAATACAAGTTGGGATTATTCCCTTAGCTAGGTGCGTTGGATTTATTAGCATGCAGGGGGTGATTCACCTAGCGACTAGCATGAATATTCCAGATTTTATGTGTGCTGGCTAAGCAAAGACAAGTTCACCGTAGCCACCCACCTTAGCGATGATTCGCCTCGGTAGAGCGATACGTCTGAGCGAGCCTCTGAAAGTCCAAGCCGGATTCCTGTAGGGACAAGTCTAGATATCCTTTGCTTCTTGATCGAGGCAAAGCAGGTCGGGATAGCTGCACAATTGCCGATTGAGACGGCAGTCCGCTTGAGCGGAACAGGGTGTTACATCCTACTCAACTTAGAAAAAGTCTCGTCCTCGAGACTTACTAAGGATAAGCAGTAATCTAGGGTTGAGGTAATCCTAGACAAGTCGTTTGTACTTGTTTCATTTGGATATTCACTTGCACAAGCTTCGAAATCAGCATATCGCTTAGACTGGATCGTGCGCACTTTCGAAGTGCACTTCTAGCGTGAACACGTCAACCAGCTCAGTGATAGCGAAGTCTTAGCACTCGAGTTTCACCTTTTCTAAGTCTTGGATGGTGCACTAGTTCAAGGCGTCCCTCGAATAGATGCATTCAACCAAACTTAGGGTTAGTGAAAATCGGACAAGCTACTAGCGATACTCTCAAGGGTTCGCACAGGTTGGCACAAAGGCCACTCGCAGCATACAACCAGACAAGCAAGCATATCAATCAAAACACATTTTGAAAGTATTTAGACTTATTGTTGGAACATCCCATCGAGGTATTGAGAGAGAGCGTGCACATAACCCACGAACGAGCTTTCGAAATAGAGATATCGAATTGAAGTCCAAAGGCGTAGAAGCCAGGCTCTGATACCAACATGTCACGCCCCGGTCTCCCGCAGGCAAATCGGCCGTTCCCGCTAGGCGGGAATCACCCTCGCCAGCGCTCCCGCGGAACGATCGCTTAACCCATCCGGGCGTGATGCCGCACGAGCGTGAGCCACGCCCGTGCAAGGCCATGGTTCATTGGCTGGCGGCAAGAGTTCTAAGCCACAGAGTCGCACAGATTGTCCGAGTGCAGCGGAGTTTAGGAACGCATAGCGATCGGTAACAGGTTCACTGAGTCGACAATATAGCGGAAGCATCGAAACAAGTAAAGTAATCTCTTTATTGATATGAAACATGTATTACAGGCGGCGTATAGCCGAGATTACAAGTCGCTCAAGCCTCTCTCTCTGAAACAGTAAAAGCGTGCCAAGTGGCTACAACTGTGGAATGAATGTACAGGCGATGGTCAGGCGATATTCACAACTTATGTCTTGTATAAGCGCTTCAGTCCCGGACGCACCGTTGCAAGGCTTCAGAGGGAACTCCTGGCCTTAGCACGCACGAAGGAGGCGTCCGCACCGCACGAGGTTCTCCCGTACCCTGCATATCAAACTGGTGGATTATCAGTACATTGAATGCACTGGTGGGGAAGCTACTCGCCCGCTCGACAAATCCAAACACGTAATACAGGTTCCGTGCACAACTATTAAGTTGTCTTTCTAGTTGCCTTAGGATCAGTTTCATGCAGACATTGAATAGCCTAACGTGTCGGGCAGTGCGCCGTGCGATGTTTGAGGAAACACGGTGAGACTTACCAACTTACCATCTCCTTCCCTATCCAAGGCAAACATTGAGGCAAAACATGTTATTTCAAGCACGGACAAGTATAAGCATTCAGGGGTATAGCATATGCAAACACGAGGGTCGTTTAACATGATCGTTCAGGTGTTTAGTTGTTCTTGATGCGATGCAGTGACTCGCACGCGGATAGCCGCTAAACGAGGATGACTTATCTATATGAACAGGAGTCGCTGGCATAGCCATAAAGGACGATAGTCACTGGCGGTAATGGTATGCAGCAAAGTACAAGGGGCGTTATATGCCATCCCGTCCAGCACAATGGACTATACAATACGGTTCAGTCACTGGAGAGAATGGATCTCGTCCAGCACAATGGACTGTACAATACGGTTCAGTCACTGGAGAGAATGGTATGCAACGAAAGAACAAGGAGCGCTGCATGCCATCTCGTCCAGCACAATGGACTGTACTATAACGTGAGTTCCATCTGGATCGGATCGGTCCCAGTGCCCCGGTGACCGTCCGTGGAACTATACCTTGTTTCCGAGTTGTCCGCGACATGCACTTTCTTTTGGGTCAATCAATTATCACGAGATACACGAGAACAAGAGTGCACTAGAACAAGAGAACACGAGTGCACACAAGAACACGAGTACAAGAGATACTTGAATCTGTACAGTGAATAACTTGCTTGATGCATTCCCCTGGTTCGGGGCTGCCAGGTGACCTAACGGTCCAGGATGCTTGCAGGGTCAAATATGCACGGAACGACTACTTAGTAGTCTCCCGGAGTTAGATGAAAACAAGGCAACATTCAAGCAGACAAGCATACGTTTCTAAGGAACATAAGCAGGCACGTTGCTCGGACCCGAAGGTAAGCCGAGAGTTGAAACCGTTTAGGGACTTAGCATGCGAGGGTCTGAACATAAGTAGTATTTCAATTTCCATGTTCTAGCAAGCAATACAAGTTGGGATTATTCCCTTAGCTAGGTGCGTTGGATTTATTAGCATGCAGGGGGTGATTCACCTAGCGACTAGCATGAATATTCCAGATTTTATGTGTGCTGGCTAAGCAAAGACAAGTTCACCGTAGCCACCCACCTTAGCGATGATTCGCCTCGGTAGAGCGATACGTCTGAGCGAGCCTCTGAAAGTCCAAGCCGGATTCCTGTAGGGACAAGTCTAGATATCCTTTGCTTCTTGATCGAGGCAAAGCAGGTCGGGACAGCTGCACGATTGTCGATTGAGACGGCAGTCCGCTTGAGCGGAACAGGGTGTTACAACTTGCCTGCACACGATGAACCACACTTGAAGTTCCATCCGGATCGGAGCGGCCCCAGTGCCCCGGTGACCGTCCGTGGAACTATGCCTCGTTTTCGAGTTGTCCGTGACATGCACTTCAGGGTTAACCAATCTCAGGCAACACGATTTAACCATTCTCAGGCAACACGATTTAACCAATCTCAGGCAACACGATTACACAAGATACACGAGAACACGCGTGCACTAGAACACGAGAACACGAGAACACGAGTGCACGGGAACACGAGTACACGAGTATACGGGATACTTGAATCTTGGTTCTGTATAATAACTTATCTTGATGCATTCCCCTGGTTCGGGGCTGCCTTGATGACCTAACGGTCCCAGATACTTGCAGGTTCGTTCAGGCACGGAACGACTATGTAGTAGTCTTCCGGGGTTTGGATGAAAACAAGGTAACTATCAAGCAGACAAGCATGCGTTTCTAGGAACATAAGCAGGCACGTTGCTCGGGCCCGAAGGTAGTCCGAGAGATGAAACCGTTAAGGGACTTAGCATGCGAGGGTCTGAATATAAGCAGTATTTCCTTTCCATGTTCTAGCATAGCAATACAGGTTGGGATTATTCCCTTAGCTAGGTGCGTTGGATTTATTAGCATGCAGGGGGTGATTCACCTAGCGACTAGCATATATGATTCCAGGTTTTATATGTGCTGGCTAAGCAAAGACAAGTTTACCGTAGCCACCCACCTTAGCGATGATTCGCCTCGGTAGAGCGATACGTCTGAGCGAGCCTATGAAAGTCCAAGCCGGGTTCCTGTAGGGGCAAGTCTGGATATCCTTTGCTTCTTGATCGAGGCAAAGCAGGTCGGGACAGCTGCACGATTGCCGTTGAGACGGTAGTCCGCTTGAGCGGAACGGGGTGTTACATCCTACCCAACTTAGAAAAAGTCTCGTCCTCGAGACTTACTAAGGACAAGCAGTAATCTAGGGTTGAGGCAATCCTAGACAAGTCATTTTACTTGTTCGTTTGGATATTCACTTGCACAAGCTTCGAAATCAGCATACCGCTTAGACTGGATCGTGCGCACTTTCGAAGGTACCCTCTAGCGTGAACACGTCAACCAGCTCAGTGATAGCGAAGTCTTAGCACTCGAGTTTTACCTTTTTCCTAAGTCTTGGATGGTGTACTAGTTCAAGGCGTCCCTCGAATAGATGCATTCAACCAAACTTAGAGTTAGTGAAAATCTCGGACAAGCTACTAGCGATACTCTCAAGTGGTTCGCACAGGTTGGCACAAAGGCCACTCGCAGCATACAACCAGACAAGCAAGCATAACATTCAAAATGCATTTTGAAAGTATTTAGACTTATTGTTGGAACATCCCATCGAGGCATTGAGAGAGAGCGTGCACATAACCCACGAACGAGCTTTCGAAACAGAGATATCGAATTAAAGTCCAAAGGCGTAGAAGCCAGGCTCTGATACCAACCTGTCACGCCCCGATCTCCCGCAGGCAATCGGCCGTTCCCGCTAGGCGGGAATCACCCTCGCCAACGCTCCCGTGGAACGATCGCTTAACCCATCCGGGCGTGATACCTCACGAGCGTGAGCCACGCCCGTACAAGGCCATGGTTCATTGGCTGGCGGCAAGAGTTCTAAGCCACAGAGTCACACAGGTTGTCCGAGTGCAGCAGAGTCATGAACGCATAGGCGATCGGTAACAGGTTCACTGAGTCGACAAATATAGCAGAAGCATTAAAACAAGTAAAGTAATCTCTTTATTGATATGAAACATGTGTTACAGGCGGCGTATAGCCGAGATTACAAGTCGCTCAAGCCTCTCTCTCTCTGAAACAGTAAAAGCGTGCCAAGTGGCTACAACTGTGGAATGATTGTACAGGCGATGGTCAGGCGATGTTCACAACTTATGTCTTGTATATGTGCTTCAGTCCCGGACGCACCGTTGCAAGGCTTCAAAGGGAACTCCTGGCCTTAGCACGCACGAAGGAGGCATCCGCACCGCACGAGGTTCTCCCGCACCCTGCATATCAAACTGGTGGATTATCAGTACATTGAATGCACTGGTGGGGAAGCTACTCGTCCGCTCGACAAATCCAAACACGTAATACAGGTTTCGTGCACAACTATTAAGTTGTCTTTCTAGTTGCCTTAGGATCAGTTTCATGCAAGCATTGAATAGCCTAACGTGTCGGCAGTGCGCCGTGCGATGTTTGAGGAAACACGGCGAGACTTACCAACTTACCATTTCTCCTTCCCTGTCCAAGGCAAACATGATTAATTCAAGCACGGGCAAGTATAAGCATTCAGGAGCATAGCATATGCAACATGCAACACGAGAGTTATTGAACGGGACAGTATTTGGTGTGCTCAGTTGTACTTGATGCGATGCAGTAACTCGCACGCGAATAGCCGCTAAGCGAGGATGACTTATCTATATGAACATGAGTCGCTGGCAAAGCCATAAAGGACTAATCCCAGACGAGAGTGGAACGCAACGAGAGCACACGATGCGCTACGAACCATCTCGCCCGTACACGATGGATTTCATATGTAGTCCAAGGCCAAGATGGAATGCAACCAAGTACACGATATGTTGCAAACCATCTCGCCAGCACACGATAGACTACACATGATGTGGTCCTAGGCCAAGTGGAATGCAACCGAGTACACGATATGCTGCAAACCACTCGCCTGCATACGATGAACCACACTTGAAGTTCCATCCGGATCGGAGCGGCCCCAGTGCCCCGGTGACCGTCCGTGGAACTATGCCTCATTTTCGAGTTGTCCGCGACATGCACTTCAGGGTTAACCAATCTCAGGCAACACGATTTAACCATTCTCAAGCAACACGATTTAACCAATCTCAGGCAACACGATTACACGAGATACACGAGAACACGCGTGCACTAGAACACGAGAATACGAGTGCACGGGAACACGAGTATACGAGTATACGGATACTTGAATCTTGGTTCTGTATAATAACTTGTCTTGATGCATTCCCCTGGTTCGGGGCTGCCTTGATGACCTAACGGTCCCGGATACTTGCAGGTTCGTTCAGGCACGGAACGACTACGTAGTAGTCTTTCGGGGTTTGGATGAAAACACGGTAACTATCAAGCAGACAAGCATGCATTTCTAGGAACATAAGCAGGCACGTTGCTCGGGCCCGAAGGTAGTCCGAGAGATGAAACCGTTAAGGGACTTAGCATGCGAGGGTCTGAATATAAGCAGTATTTCCTTTCCATGTTCTAGCATAGCAATACAGGTTGGGATTATTCCCTTAGCTAGGTGCGTTGGATTTATTAGCATGCAGGGGGTGATTCACCTAGCGACTAGCATATATGATTCCAGGTTTTATATGTGCTGGCTAAGCAAAGACAAGTTTACCGTAGCCACCCACCTTAGCGATGATTCGCCTCGGTAGAGCGATACGTCTGAGCGAGCCTATGAAAGTCAAAGCCGGGTTCCTGTAGGGGCAAGTCTGGATATCCTTTGCTTCTTGATCGAGGCAAAGCAGGTCGGGACAGTTGCACGATTGCCGTTGAGACGGTAGTCCGCTTGAGCGGAACGGGGTGTTACAATACCCGTTTTCACCAATCTACGCATCCATATTTCGGTTTGAATCACTCATCTATACTCGTTTTTATAATTCTACCATTGTTTTAGACAATATTTTTTCAATTAGAACCAATGATCTAGACTCATTTTTATCATTCTACGATCATATTATACCATATTTCAGTTCAAATCACTCATTTTATACCTGTTTCCCCCATTTTTTGAGCATGTAATACCTTATCTCGGTTAGAATCTTATTTCTATACCCGTTTCACCAATCTAGGCCGATTATATACTGTATTTCGGTTAGAATCACACACCTATACTCGTTTTCACCATCTACGCCCATTCTACACCCTAATTTCGGTTAGAATCACCAGATGCTCATTTTTTTTCATTATATACTTGCCTTATACCACATTTTGGTTAGAATCACCCGTCCATACTCGCTTTTACCATTCTACGTTCATTTATTCCATATTTCGGTTAGAATCACGTACCTAAACACATTTTTAGCATTCTACACTTGCCCTATACCATAATTCGATTACAACCACTCATTAGTACTCGTTTTCACCATTCTACGTGCATTTGATATCTTATTTCGATTATTATCATATTTCGGTACTCGTTTTTCCCAAATCTATGCCATTTTTATATCTCATTTCGATTAGAATTACCAAACTATACTCGTTGTCACCAATCTACGCACATCATAATCCATATTTCGGTTTCATCACCCATCTATACTCGTTTTAACCACTCTACGCTCATTCTTTGTCATATTTGGGTTACAATCGCACATCTATACTCGCTTTAACCATACTACGTCCGTTTTATAGCATATTTTGGTCAGAATCTTCGATCTAAACACGTTTTCAGTATTCTACGTTCATTCTATATCATATTTTGGTTAGAACCACTCATTTATACTCGTTTTTACCATTCTTTGAGCATTTGATTATACCTTATTTCACTTATATCACATTTTAATACTCGTTTTTACATATCTATGCCACTTTTATACTATATTTCGATTAGATCACTAATCTAGGTTCATTTTCGCCGATCTACGAACATTCAACCATATTTCGGTTAGAATCACTCATTTGTACTCGTTTTCACGGCTCTACCCCTATTTAATACCATATTTCGATTAGAATCAAAGATCTAAACTTGTCTTCATCATTATACGATCATATTATACCATGTTTAGGTTCGAAATAACTCGTTTATACTCGTTTTCGTCATTTTCGAGCATTTGATACATTATTTCGATTAGAATCAAATTTTTATTCTGGTTTCACCAATCTAGGCTGATTATATACTATATTTCGGTACCTATACTCGTTTTCACCATCTACGTCCATTCTACACCCTAATTTCGGCTAGAATATATACTTGCCTTACACCACATTTTGGTTCGAATCACCCGTCCATTCTCGCTTTTATCATTCTGCGTTCATTTATTCTATATTTCGGTTAGAATCACCTATCTAAACACATTTTTAGCATTCTACACTTACTCCATACCATATTTCGATTAGAACCACTCGTTAGTACTCGTTTTCACCATTCTACGAGCATTTGATACCTTATTTCGATTATAATCACATTTCGATACCCGTTTTCCACAAATCTATGCCACTTTTACACTTTTTCGGTTATAATCACCAAACTATACCTGTTTTCACCAATCTACACACATTCTAATCCATATTTCGGTTTGAATCACTCATCTATACTCGTTTTCACGATTCTACCGTTGTTTTAGACAATATTTTTCAATTAAAACCAATGATCTAGACTCATTTTTATCATTCTACGATCATATTATACCATGTTTCAGTTCGAATCACTCGTTTTATACTTGTTTTCTCCATTTTTCGAGCATGTAATACCTTATCTCGGTTAGAATCTTATTTCTATACCCGTTTCACCAATCTAGGCCGATATATACTGTATTTTGGTTAGAATCACACGCCTATACTCGTTTTCACCATCTACGCCCATTGTACACCCTAATTTCGGTTAGAATCACCTGATGCTAGTTTTTTTATTATATACTTGCCTTATACCACATTTTGGTTAGAATCACCCGTTCATACTCGCTTTTATCATTTACGTTCATTTATTCCATATTTCGGTTAGAATCACCTACCTAAACACGTTTTTAGCATTCTACACTTGCTCTATACATAATTCGATTACAACCACTCATTAGTACTCGTTTTCACCATTCTACGTGCATTTGATATCTTATTTCGATTATAATCATATTTTGGTACTCGTTTTCCCCAAATCTACGCCACTTTTACATCTCATTTTGATTAGAATCACCAAACTATACTCGTTGTCACCAATCTACGCATATCCTAATCCATATTTCGGTTTCATCACCCATCTATACTCGTTTTAACCACTCTACGCTCATTCTTTATCATATTTGGGTTAGAATCACACATCTATACTCGCTTTAACCACACTACATCCGTTTTATAGCATATTTTAGTTAGAATCTCTGATCTAAACACGTTTTCAGTATTCTACGTTCATTCTATATTATATTTCGGTTAGAACCACTCATTTATACTCGTTTTTATTATTCTTTGAGCATTTGATTATACCTTATTTCATTTATATCATATTTCAATTCTCGTTTCCACATATCTATGCCACTTTTACACTATATTTCAATTAGATCACTAATCTAGGTTCATTTTTGCCCATCTACGAACATTCAACCATATTTCGGTTAGAATCACTCATTTGTACTCGTTTTCACGGCTCTACCCCTGTTTAATACGGCCCTCCCATTTAGGCTAAAATTTGCCGGTCGTCTTGTGAGTCACAACCATTGATCTTCTTACTATTAAAACAAGGTCACCCACTTGGAATATTCTCTATTTTACCTATTTTTTGAAGGCTTCAGAGAGACTTACTTGATACAACTCTATGCGTTGTTGAGCTAAGAGTTGTTTTTCATCGAGTGCTTCCAACTCCTGTAACCGTCGGCGGTAGTTATCATCCGTGGTTAGCGGTTGGAGAGAGCTACTCATAGTAAAGGGATCTGGATCTCGAGCGGGAGTACCGCCTCACTTTCGTACACCAAAGAGAATGGCGTATTACCAGTAGATGTCCGGATTGTTGTACGGTACGCCCAAAGACATTCATCCAGCTTCTCGTTCCAGTAGCGTTTATTGGAAGATGCAAATTTTTTAAGGAGCTTGATGATGGTTTTGTTGAACGCTTCTGCCATACCGTTTATCGTGGGGTTATATGTCGTGGAGGCTACGTTTTGGATTCGGTTCTTGTCACAAAATCAATAGAAGACATGACTTGCAAACTGTGGACCATTGTCGTGGACGATCCTATGCGGCCAAAGCGATATATGACATGATGCTTGACGAAGTTAACAATGTTTGATATTTTGACTTCAGCAAGCAGGATATCTTTCGCCCACTTGGAGAAGTAGTCGATGATTTCCAAGATGAACCGATGCCCTTTCGATGAAGGCGGACTGATTGGCCCGATGATATCCATTCTTCACGCCTCAAATGGCCAAGATGCTACTGTTGGGTGTATGAACTCAGGTGGCTGGTGGATGAAGTATGCATGGACTTGGCATGCTTGGCACTTCCTCGCGTAATCAACAGCTTCTGCTACCATCGTAGGCCTATAGTAGCCTATTCTCCGAAGACGGTCTTGTAGCTTCGGACTGAGTTGATGCGTCCCTCAGACGCCGTCGTAAGTTTCACGGAGGGCTTGTTTTGTCTCTGTATTTTATAAGCATCATAGAAAAAGGTTGTCATAGGACCGACGATACAACATTTTGATCTCCGTATCATAATAGAAACGGAGGGAGTGTCTTCTGATTAAAGCGACTTCCTTTGGGTTTTCAGGAAGAATTCTATAGACTGCATAATCAATAAATGAAAGCCTCCAATCTTGAATATCTGTGTCGACCTCTGTGCATGGTTGAGGGACAAGTATAGGTTGCTTTTGGGACTGACCAGCTCTTGGCCGATCATATCGATTAGTTGATGGGCATTGTTTGGAACTGCCAAGGAAGTAGCGAGCCCGGCTAAGGCGTTAGCCTTAATGTTTTGCAACCAAGGGACATGCTTAATAAAGAACATCTCGAAGGTTGCGATAATACTAAGTGCATCTTGGTGGCAGGGGATCAAGTCTTCGTTTTGGACTTCATATACTCCTCGGACCTGATTGACGATTAGCTGAGAATCGTCGTAGGCCTCCAAGTACTCTACTCCGACTTGCTTGGCGAGCTGGAGTCTGATGATTAGGGCGTTATACTCTGTCATATTATTAGAGCATTGCTCCGTGAGGGAGTATGCACGATTGATGACGAGGTTGTATGGAGAGATCAACACTATCCCGACCCCAGCGATGATGCCTCATTTGGGCCCATCTCTTGAAGCACCGTCAAAGAACATTCGCCAGACAGCTTCGTGTGAAGTGACGTTGGTGCCTACCACTTCGTTTGGAATCTTTTCATAGAGCTTTGAGATTTCTGACCCCGGATGGGCTGCCAGAAAGTCGGCCAATGCTTGACCCTTGACGACCTTCTGTGGGATGAACACCATATCATATGGGGATAATAGTATTGCCCAGGTAGCCAAATGGGAATTGAGTGCCCCAGGTTTGGTCATGAGAACCCTGAGGGGGTTGACTCACGTGATTACATGAATGGTCTGTCTAGTCACGTAATGTCTAGTTTTTTGGATAGCGAATACCAGAGCGAGGCACTCCTTATCAACAGCGGTATACCTATGCTCTGCATCAACTATCATCCGGCTGAGGTAGTATATGGTTTTCTCGTGGCTTGCATCACTATTCTGGGTTAATAGGGCACCGAAAAAGTGATCCATCGCGCATACATAGAGCAGAAATAGCTTTCCCATGACCGGGGCCACCAGCACAGGAGGGTTTGATAGGTAGTCTTTGATGTTGTTGAACACTCGTTGGCACTCTTTATTCCAAACAAAGGAGACACATTTCTTCATGAGCGTGTGAATAGCCGACAACATCCAGAAAGGTTTAATATGAACCTCATGATGTATGCCAACCTCCCTTGAAGGCCTTAGAGTTCCCGGAGGTTCCTTGGCGGATTCATCTCCAGGATGGCCTTAGTCTTGTCAGGGTCTATGTGAATACCCCAGAAAGTGATGACGAAACCTTGGAATTTGGTGCTGGAGACTCCCAGGAAGGACTTGGTAGGATTCATCTTGAGGCGGTGTTTGCGCATTAAGTTAAACATAGTCCTCAGATCTTGGAGGTGATCATCTTTGGAGCGACTCTTGACGGCAATGTCGTCAACGTAGCATTCCATCGTCTTGTGCAGATGTTCACTGAAAATGGTGCTCATAGCTCGCTGGTATGTAGAACCTGCGTTCTTTAGACCGAAAGGCATGATTGTGTAGCAGTATACGCCTATCGGGGTCCGAAATAATATATGTTTTTCATGGTCAGGAAACATCTTGATTTGGTTATAGCCTGAGAAGCCATCCATGAAGGACATGCGCTCAAAGCCATAAGTGTTGTCGATCATTACGTTGGTGATTGGAAGAGAAAATTTGTTATTAGGACATGCGGCATTTAAATCACGGAAGTCGATGCAGATTTGGATCTTCCTATTCTTCTTAACAATAGGCACAATGTTGGCTACCCAGTTGGGGTGTTGTTCCTCGCGGATGAAGCCACTAAGCTATCAGCTTATTGACTTCAACTTCGATGGAATCCATCAAGTCTGGCCAGAACTGTCATTGTTGTTGCTTGACTGGTTTGGCGTTTGGCAAAATATTAAGTTTGTGGACCACGATTTATAGATTCAGTCCTGGCATATCTTCATAACTTTAGGCAAAGACATCGATGTATTCCTTGACGAGTTGTAATAGGGATCCTGGTCTTCGTTGGGCAAGCTTTTACTGACGAAGATAGGTTTGGGGTATGATTCATCGTCGAGGTCGATTTGTACGACTTCATCCTCTGTGGGAGGCTCTCATTGTTCGAATCGCATCTCCCATTACGAACCAAGGTATTGGGCCTAAGGTTCCATCTCAAAGAGCCTGGGTGGATCCTCGTTGTCTTTCTCAAGGTCAATAGACACCACATTAGAGGACATTATTTGTTTGAGCACATCCCCGATGCTAACGTCGAAGTCCCGGACTGAAGATTCTAAAGAGTGTAAGCACACTTCATCTTCTTTATCTTATCCCTCGGGGGTTGTAGGAGGCGTTACATATCCTAAGTCATGCTTGGTCTTATGGTAGTAATCCTCATGCTTGCCTGAAGGGGAGGGAAGTCATAGAGGCCACATTCGGCCTTTGTCATAGTTCAACCCTTCAGTGATCTTCAGGTTGTATCCCAACTTCTGGAGAAGATGTATGGCTTGTGAACTGTACCGGTAGAGTGACATTCTGCCTACATCGAATTCTGGTTATACTTCCCTTGGGGTGAAGGACCAGGGGCATTCCACTCTGCCGAAGATGGTGAGTTTATCTCCCTTCTTCCTGGGTGGGACTAAGAAATAAGAATCTTGACTCGAGAGAAGCCAGTGCACTATATAGGCAGTGGTCAGTTGTGTGTGCAGATGAAGGCCTAGACCATGCTCCATGGAGTAAAATGCGCTTATATGCATACTCTCAGAGTAGTTCAAAGATAACCTTTTATTAAGAAAATAATGTATCTTTTTTGGCAAAATTATATTATCAGGGGAAGGAATGTTGATATTAGCGGATATATACTCCTCTAGCTCATCCTTCTCCTCAGCTACCCCCAGCGCAAGCGAAGGATTTAGTAGTTTTTTGTGTAATTTTACCACCAAAGGTCCGAAAGCTGCAGTCGTGGTCGGATCTTCCTTTAGTGGTCGGCTCAGCCTGTGAAGGCGAACGATCATGGGTTTAGAAGACGTAGATAGAGCAGGATCTTCTTTTGGTGGTCGATTCAGCCTACGAAGGCGAATGACCATTGGTTCTGACGATGATGAAGGTACTGAAGATTCAGGTGCCTTGCCGTGTGATTTGACGATGAGGGGGTGGCCGCATCAGGAGTGCGAGCCTTGAGGCAAATTCTCAAGGGCTCCTCGGGTGTTGTGGTAGCCTTGGCTTCATCGTCGGCCTCATTTCCATCTTCATCTTGGAGGACTTTCTTATAGAGGATCGAGTCGGAGTAGTCAATCTCGATTTCCTTAAATGGATCAACATCAGCGAATTCCATCTTGACGCAACCGTGTTCGTCCATATATTTCAGGCACTGATGGAGGGTGGACGACACGATTCTATGTTCATGTATCCATGAACGCCCTAACAAGACATTGTACATTGTAGGATGTATCTACGTCTATGACGTAATATGTGACTTCTGTTTTTAGGTCGTCGATCTAACATTTTAGGTAGATTTTGCCTAGAGGGTAACTCTTTCCTTTGTTGAAGCCACTGATGGCGGTATTGGTGGCCGCTAGAGGATGCATCGGATCCCCAGGGTCTAAAGCAGACTTCTCGGGATGATGCTGATTGACGATCCTGGATAAATATGCATCTAGTCCACCACGACGTCACCAATATATCTTGTGTAGTACATGGGCTGATCGTGCCTATTATTTTTTAGCAACATATCCTATTGCGAGAAGGTGAGGATGGGTATCGCATCCATGGCATTGTTGCAATATGGACAAGCAATATGATCTTCGGCTGGTGGCTTGACTTGCGCCAGGTAGGTATCGGTATTTTGTAATGCCTCACTCAGGGCAGGTCGAGTGCCTTTGGAGAGCCGCAAAAGCTCAAATAGCGACAATTTTGTCAGAGTGTTGGCTAATTGTGCTAAGAAATCAAAGTTATAGGGCCTTTTCAGTCATTGTGGTGCATCCCTGTGCAGCGGTTTATCGAAGCGAGTTTCCTTCTGTTTAGACTTGTCCGCTGTCGAGGGATGAGATGGCCTAGGACCCGTGGTGGTATGCGCGACAACTAAGGGCATATCATGTGCATTGGCTGGTACATTATGCCTGACCTTGTTGTACCTGCTGCCAGCTCTTCACCCATAGGAAGAAACTGTGTAACAGGATTTAGATTTCCTGCCCTTGGACTTGGCGGTGGAGGATGTCGCCAGTTGCGTCAAGTCTGGCATGAGGTCGGGATGGACCCACATGACTTTCCCATGTGGTGTGGCAAGAGGTATTAGCCCGACCGTCTCGTCTCGAGCTGGTGGAAGTTTAACCACCTCCATAGTTGCCTTTGGGACTGAGACCACTCGGTCTTGGGCTTTCGTCGCCGAAAAGTTGTCGAACTAGAGGGATACCATATTGGCAGTGACCGTCACATCGTCGAAGTCTATGGAAGGGGCCTTGGTATCGATCAGGTGTTGGATGTACTGCTTCAGGGTATAGCACTCCTGCGTCGGGTGGTGGACGTATCGGTGGAAGTGAATAGTTTGGGTTGTCCATTTTTGTCGGTTCGGGCTGACGTCTGATATCGGGGAGCCAGATTTTGCCTTCCTGCATCAGCATGTCGAAGATGGGTTTGACTTCACCATTTTAAAAGATTAAGTCTCCTTTGGTTTTGGAGCCTCTGCCTGCTTTTGCTCAGGCTTCTTGGTCAAGGTAGCGACCATAGCCTATTTTCTTTTCCATCGCAACTGCTTTTGCCGCCGTTACTGTTGTTGTTATTGTTGGGGTTGGGACGTTTCCCCTTGTCCTCAGTGGTAGGGATATGATTCCCAAGTTTTTGGCATTCTTCAGCTTCTTCCCAGCGTTGACATCGCTTACGATGAATGCCATCCAGTCTTTAAACTGGGCATCGTCCATCCATAGGCTGACTGCCGGAAGTAAGTTCCTCTAGCACATTTCTATTAGTGTCACTTTAGGATTTCCAGGGGAAATCTTAGTGATGTCTGTCAAAATTATTCGATGTAGTTAAGAGCGAGCTCCTTTTTTCCCTAGGCGACATCCATCAGGGAAGACATCATCATATCAAGTCTTGCCTTATAGGATCTTTTGAAGAAAAGACTCTTGAGATAGTCGAATGATGATATGAAATTGTCCGGCATGCTACAGAACCAGTCGAATGCTACTCCCGCTAATGCCCCGACAAAGAGTCTGGTAAGGATGGCATCATTGCGGGGTAGGTGCCATGTTGCTATCTCAAAGTAGCTCATGTACCGACGAGGGGAGAACTTCCCGTCAAACGTGTTTATGTTCAAGAGCTTGTACCTAGGTGGCTACGGTACGTCCCTCCATTCCAGTGGGTACGATTGGCGTACGCCAAGATAGCTGAGTGAGTTCCGATTACCCATGGAATCTAGTCGAGCTCAGAGTTCTCGGACCTCTTTCATAGCTTCCTTAGCCTCGTCTGTTACTGAAGGGACTGAGGAACCATGTTAGAGAGGATTTCCACTCACGGGTGGAGCGGTTGTGTTTGAATCTGTATTGGTCCCGGGATCCAAGTTAGCTGGATCAGAGGTCCTTGCCGGATGAGAGGCCAAGTTTGCCCTGATTTCCAATATTGTTTGGTTCAAGGCTTGCATCGATGCATTCATGGTCTGCATCATATTCTCGAGAGACTCAAGGAGTTGTCGGTCACTGGGAGTGTCATAGTCATCTTCTGCCATATATACTGTCCTCACGTGGGGAGAGATGGACGGGATAGTGGATACCGCACTCTCCATCTCGGACTCTTTCAGTAAGTCGTCTACAAGGGAGACTGGCGGCGTTGTGTCCTCCTCAGATTCGTAGGAGGCTATGTCATCTTTGCGAGAGTAGGTCCAGGGTTTCGAAATATGTTCCTTCAGAGTCATCATATTTTTGGAACACTAGATTGTTGTATAGGTCCAGGGGTTTACTACCCCAGCTTGGGGAACCCCTAGGGGTTCTGAAGAAGAACTACCCCTAGTGGCTGACAGCTTCTTCCTCGAGCGAGTGCCCTGGAAAACGCTTTCCATGGGTCCTGCTACCAGTCCTCCTAGTAATATTCTTCTCAACACGCTGGTCGAGAGTGATAGACTGGAGGTGTTAGACTTCTTTCCTCCTTTGGTGGAGGGGACCTTCCGAGCCGAGTAACATACAGCAAAGGACAACTCCTCCCCCTCTGGCACTAGCACCTAACCTCCGGGTTATTGTGGGGCAAGTGTCTTCTGGTGTAGTCGTTGGAAGGCCGACTGCTTGCTTGTGGGCGGTACCACTCCGTTGCAGCAGCAGTTTATGATAATCTTGGCACAATGATGCCCTGGAGAGGATATTTCATTGGCTGTAGTTGTTTCCCTCATTTTACGCTTGTGATTGATCACGTTGCGCAAGTTGAGCGAGGGTTGTTCCACATTTGCACCCTTTTTATGGGCCCGGGTAGACCGAGTGCACGAGTGTGTAGGTGTTGTGTTGGCTCCCGGATCCGAGGTTTGTACAAGACCTTTCCTCAGATCGTTGGCGGGAGACTTTGAGACCGACCCTGTCCATTTACCGCTGGGGGCTGGACACATGGGGCAGTCTTATATAATTTTCCATCAGGCTCGTGTAACGATTAGCGGTGCCCTCTGATAGTCAGCTGACTGGACAATATTTTGAGCTTCGTGAGCTCGCATTGGCCTGGACCTCTTTGACTTAGCCCCCGCGGGCGCATAGTACGCAGTATCCAAGTTTAGGACTTCGCCGTCTCATTGGCCGCATAGAGTCTGGGCCACTTGAGATAAGATCGAAGACAAAACTTTTGCTACTGTCTGGGCCGCATGGGGACGTCTGCCTGCGGCTGTGAGCTGAGGCCTCATGATGTCACGACCCGATTCCGTAAAATCGTTTGAGGCGTCCCCCGAATCGTGACCGCCGTTCGGTAGATTTTACCTGCCCGTCTGAATTACCTGCACAATACTTACCATGCCTTCCCTGCCACGAAGACACAAGTTAGTTTGCAACAGGTTTTAAATATACAAGATGATCACTGGCTTGGTTGCCATTTTGGACGGTAGTCTTTGACGTGAATGGTATACAACGTAAGAACAAGAGGCATTGCAAACCATTCCGCCGAACAAGAGACTAGAACAATATGTCTTGCCCGGACCGGATCGATGCCAGTGCCCCAGCATCGTCCGCGAGACTTGACCCTGTGCACAAGTTGTCCATGATCGAACAAGATACAAGTAACAAGTTATTGTAGTTGAGGCAACAAGAGTACAAGACAAGCAATTGTACAAGACAAGCAATAATTTACGTTTTATTCCCAAGTGAACAAGCATGCCATTATGTATCCGTTCGTGCAGTTTATTGACAAGCATATAAACCAAGTCTATTCTCTTTTATCTTGGTTTCTTTTATTATTACTTGGTATCGTTTGATCGGGGCAAAGGAGATTGCAGATTTATTAGATGTGAAGCTTGGGAGCAGGGCTAGCTAATCGGGTTAGTAGCCACTCACTTAGATTGATGGAAGGAGAAGGAAAGAGGCGCTTCACGACTCCGCTCGCAAGCCGCCTACTGCTCGTTCACCTGCACACGAACAGCTTAATCAATACTTCTTCCTCTCTTTCCAATCTCGGAATAGAAGTGCTGTTCAATGAACGAAAACAATGAAAACCATCGAAACCGTTCAAGGAAAATAAGCAAATCCTAAAACCAACTCAAAGCACGAAAGCAACTAGCGACATCGAAAACCGAGGCAATAAAAGATAGCAGCGGAAAGGTCCCTCCTGACTCTGCCGCTAAGCCGATCCTTGGGGCGCGGTCCACTGAATATGGGAATCGATTCCGAAGAAACAAATCCATAACGAGGACGAGTTCTTAATTCAATCTATCCCGATCGAACGATACCGCCTTGTGTTTCTTAGCCGCGCTCTCCGCACCGGAAGAACGGGGCGCTACATCCTACCCAACTAATTGGAAGTTTCGTCCCGAAACTTAGGGTAGAACTTACCGTTAGGGATTATTGCGTTCGGGATGGTGATCACGACTCAAGGAATAATCACGAACAGAATGCTCTGATTCACCACAGGCTAGGCATAATCCAAGTTTCATACGACATTTGTCGATAGCATGCCCTGAATTTTTACAGAATTTATAGTAGGGCATTGTGTTCCCTTTGTGTGAACCACCATCGTTTCGTCGCTTTGCCGCGTTGTTTTCTCTCTCGTCGCTTTGGCGTTTGTGACTGAATGTATGCACAGCGCCGGCAGGAACGTGAGGATAGAGTGGTTCAAGCGACAGGGCATGATTCATGACTTCACGCATTGTACGATATTGATGAACGGCTACGTACCCATGAATGGCAGGGCGTAGTCCACCTTCAAACCTTCTTGCTCGACTCGCTGCATCAGGTAAATAGGCCCTAGTGAATTTGGAGAGATGGTTAAATTCGGCGGAGTACTGCTTAATAGTCATGCTGCCCTGCCTCAGTTGCACGAACTCGTTTTCCATTTGACGTTGTACTGGAGGGGGTACGAACTCCTCTTCGAACGCGGCACGAAAAGTCGTCCACGAGATCGCCTCCTCTCCGTGATCAAATTGAAGAGATCGTCGATGCACGTCCCACCAATCGTGCGCGTTGAGACGGAGCTGTAGTTGCGCGCAGGCGACGCGCTTCTCTTCGGGGATCTCTAGCAGAGCGAAGTGATCTTCAAGTTCGGCCAACCAATCTAGAGCTACGACTGGGTCCTCAGTCCCGTTGAATGGGGTGTTGCAGACTTTCTTGAAGTGGCCAAAGTCGAAGGCAGTCACGTCCCTCGTCCTTGGAATTTGTGGCGTCTCTACTTCAAGCGCGGGATGTTCCACCGGAGTCGCTGGCGTTGCCGCGGACTGGTTGGATGCCAAAGTCTGAACGATCTGCTGCAGGGTATCTACCTGCTTCTGTTGGACTGAAAATCGTGCTTCTATATTGTCTTGAAACTTGAGCTGACTCTCTTCCGCTCGCTTCTCGGCCCGTTCGTAGCGAGCCTCGTCCCTTTGTTGGTTTTCCTCCAACATCCACAATATTTGCTGGATGGGATCGATGCTTGGCACGGCTCGCTGGCTCCTTGAACTTCCCGAAGTATCCGAACTATTTTCTTGGCCTTGCGTTTCGTCCGGTGTTTGCGCTGCAGATTGCGCTGGAGCCATTCCTTCAAAAGAAGGTAAATTACATTAGGATCATAATGTATTATGGACTTATTGCATGAACGTATCTCATTTTGGCCTAGCGAGTTCAAGAGTTCGCACAGGAATTTGATCGTTAAAGGAACTTTTCTACCACGAAGTCTAAGGAACTTTGAATCTGTGCTCTGATACCACTATGTCACGACCCAATTCCGTAGAATCATTTGAGGCGTCCCCCGAATCGTGACCGCCGTTCGGTAGATTTTACCTGCCCGTCTGAATTACCTGCACAATACTTACCATGCCTTCCCTGCCACGAAGAAACAAGTTAGTTTGCAACAGGTTTTAAATATACAAGATGATCACTGGCTTGGTTGCCATTTTGGACGGTAGTCTTTGACGTGAATGGTATGCAACGTAAGAACAAGAGGCGCTGCAAACCATTCCGCCAAACAAGAGACTAGAACAATATGTCTCGCCCGGACGGCGGATCGATGCCAGTGCCCCAGCATCGTCCGCGAGACTTGACCCTGTGCACAAGTTGTCCATGATCGAACAAGATACAAGTAACAAGTTATTGCAGTTGAGGCAACAAGAGTACAAGACAAGCAATTGTACAAGATAAGCAATAATTTATGTTTTATTCCCAAGCGAACAAGCATGCCATTATGTATCCGTTCGTGCAGTTTATTGACAAGCATATAAACCAAGTCTATTCTCTTTTATCTTGGTTTCTTTTATTATTACTTGGTATCGTTTGATCGGGGCAAAGGAGATTGCAGATTTATTAGATGTGAAGCTTGGGAGCAGGGCTAGCTAATCGGGTTGGTAGCCACTCACTTAGATTGATGGAAGGAGAAGGAAAGAGGCGCTTCACGACTCCGCTCGCAAGCCGCCTACTGCTCGTTCACTTGCACACGAACAGCTTGATCAATACTTCTTCCTCTCTTTCCAATCTCGGAATAGAAGTGCTGTTCAATGAACGAAAACAATGAAAACCATCGAAACCGTTCAAGGAAAACAAGCAAATCCCAAAACCAACTCAAAGCACGAAAGCAACTAGCGACATCGAAAACCGAGGCAATAAAAGATAGCAGCGGAGAGGTCCCTCCTGACTCTGCCGCTAAGCCGATCCTTGGGGCGCGGTCCACTGAATATGGGAATCGATTCCGAAGAAACAAATCCATAACGAGGACGAGTTCTTAATTCAATCTATCCCGATCGAACGATACCGCCTTGTGTTTCTTAGCCGCGCTCTCCGCACCGGGAGAACGGGGCGCTACACATGAGGCCATCTGCTAGTCTTATACGGCCTCCTTCTTTGTCGCATGGAACCTCCTTCAGCGCCAGAACATCTGGTATCGTAGTTCTTTCCTTTACCAGAGTATGGGCGTTGAGTAGTTTCCATGTTAGGTGGGGAGGCCGCATGGACGTGGACGTCTTGGGTGTGCGCCTTGCTGTCAGCAACAGAGTGAGCGGTTGGAAGCGTCCCCTCCATAGTTGGACGAGGCGTAGCAGCCTTCGCTACCCACTGCCTGCGGGCCTTCTTGGGCTTGACTAGCCTTGGGGAAGGACTAATACTTTATTCCGAGAGTATGTCCTCGAACGCTTACTGGTCACCATAATATCTTTTACGTTGAACCGAGCTTGGACGCATTGGACTTCGTCACTGACTTCTCAATAGAGGAGAAGGGTATTCCCAGCAGAGTCATCATCGTGTTTGCCATTAAATGTGAAAGTTTGAAACGAAACTTGATTCAATTAAGCAAACTAAAGAGAATACAGAGAGGAGTCCTAAACAGACAATCTAAGTAAAAATTTTGTGTTCTGGGGGTGACGATGGAGGGTTAGGAGTGTAGCTCTTTACTCCGTGGATGATCCGATACGGAAGCTCTTCTCTCTTGCTCGAGTGTAGGTTTGCCAATAGCCAGTCGGGGGATGTATAGGGGTAGTACCCTATTATTTATAGTTGTTCTATGGCCGCATGGATTTAAGACCGCATGGATGTTGGGAGTTGCCACGTGTCTTCCCCTAACAGAAAGGAGTTACAACTGTGCACAAGAATCCGGGCTTCAGCTGTCATGTGGACATTTGTTAAAATTTTCTTATTGCTGAATATCTCGATGGTTTCTCATCTTTTGTGGGCGCGACTTGGTCAATTGGACATGTGGCCCGCCACTTGGTTGGAGAGGATCACCTTGTTACAACAGCATGATTTTGTTTGTTTGGAAATCTGGGGCATACGAAGCCAAGAATCGCAGAAACCGTATGGGGTCTGGGACACATGGGACGCATAGATTCTGAGACGCATGGGCCAGAGCCGTATGGGACGAATAGAGTCTGGGACGCATGGGACGCATAGATTCTGAGACGCATGGGCCAGAGCCGTTTGGGACGAATGGAGTCTGGGACACATGGGGCCAAAGACGCATGGGACGCATGGGGGCCAGAGACGGATGGGACGTATGGAGTCTGGGAAGCATGGGCCAGAGCTGATAAGAGTCTTTTGTCGTGTTGTACACGTAGTGCTGCACACTTCCTGATACTTCTATATTTAGTGAGTTTACATCTTTCGAGACGTTCAGAAAATCCTTCTCTGTCAGGATTCTGTGTCAGATGTAATCTCGTTGTCAGAGCATAATGTCAGATCCATCTGCGACCAAAACTGCCTTCGACCATTTGCTCCGCATGGCTATCACCTAATTGGGCCGCATGGTGATCATACGGTTTATTTTCTGCTAAACTTTTCCCTAGGCCGCATGGTTGTTGAACGCATGGATCCAATTTTTCTAAGATTCTATAGGAACGAGTATAAATGGATGATTCTAATCGAAATATGGTACAAAATAAGCCTGGACTGGTGAAAATGACTATATAATTACTATTCCAACATAAATAAGTTTTCAAATTCTCGTAGAATGGTGAAAACGAGTATAAATGGGTGATTGTAACTGAAATATGGGTGATGAAAACGAGTATATATGGGTGAGCATACAATGATAAAAATAAGCATATATGGATGATTCTAACCAAAATATGATTAAATAGAAGTACAAAGGTGAAAACGAGTACTGATGGATAATTCTAACCAAAATATTGTATAAAACAGGCATAGAATACTGAAAACGAGTATATATGGGTGATTCTAACTAAAATATAGTCTAAAATAGGCTTAGATTGCTGAAATCGAGTATAGATAGGTGATTCTGATTGAAATATGGCTTAGAATAGATGTAGACTAGTGAAACAAGTACAGATTCGTAAATCTACCCGAAATATGGCATAAAAGTGACGTAGACTAGTGAAAACGAATATCAAATGCTAGACTGGTAAAAATGAATATAAATGAATAATTATAACGAAAATATGGTTTAGAATGAGCGTACAATGAGAAAAAGAGTACGGATGGGTGATTCTAATCGAAATATGGTATAAAACAGTCGTAAAATGGAGAAAACGAGTATAAATAAATAATTTTAACCGAAATATGGTTTAGAATGAGCGTAAATTGATAAAATCTAATATAGATGCATTATTCTAACTGAAATAAGGCTTAGAATGAGCGTACAATGATAAAACGAGTAATAGATGGGTGATTTTAACTAAAATATGGTACCAAAGAGGTTTAGAATGGTGAAAATAAGTACAGATGGGTGATTCTGATCGAAATATGGTTTAGAATGGACGTAGATTGATGAAATATCTTACAGATGCATAATCCTAACCGAAATAAGGTATAAAAGTGGCATAAACTTAGTGGAATCGAGTATATAAATATGATTCTAACAGAAATAATGTATCAAATGCTCGTAGACTGGTGAAAATGAGTATAAATGAGTGATTCTAGCCTAAATATGTTGTAGAATGATCATAAAATGATGAAAACAAGTATATGTGTGATTCTAACCGAAATATTGTATAAAAATTATAAAATAGGGAAACCAAGTATAGATGAGCGATTCTAACTGAGATATGGTCTAAAATAGGGTTAGAATGGTGAAAAAGAGTATAGATGGGTTGAAATATGGTTTAGAATAGGCGTTGATTGATGAAACTGGGTATAGATGTGTAACTCTAACTGAAATATAAAAGTGGCCTAGATTAGTGAAAACGAGTATATAAATACTATTCTACTTGAAATAAGATACAAAATGCTCGTAGACTGGTGAAAACGAGTATAAATGAATGATTCTAACCGAAATATGGTTTAGAATAAGCGTATAAAGATGAAAATGAGTATAGATGGATGATTCTTTCCGAAATATGGTATAAAACGATTGTAGACTGTTGTTGAAAACGAGTATAAGTGAGTTATCCAAACCGAAATATGGTGTAGAATGAGCATACAATGATGAAAATGAGTATAGAAGGTTGATTCTAACCAAAATATGTATAAAACAAGCATAGAATGGTAAAAACAAGTATAGATGGATGAATCTAACCAACATATGGTATAAATAATTAAAGAATGGTGAAAACGAGTATAAATGGGTAATTTTAACCAAAATAAGGTATCAAATACTCGTATATAGGTGAAGATGAGTATAAATGAGTAGTTTTAACCGAAATATAGTGTTGAATAAGCATACAAAGATGCGAACGAGTCTAAATGGATGATTCTAATCAAAATATGGTGTAAAATAGGTCTGGACTGGTGAAATCGACTATATAATTACTATTCTAACTGAAATAAGTTTTTAAATGCTCGTAGAATGGTAAAAACGAGTATAAATGAGCGATTATAACCGAAATATGGGTGATAAAAACGAGTATAAATGAGCGATTATAACTGAAATATGGGTGATAAAAATGAGTATGTATTGGTGAGCATACAAGAATGAAAACGAGCATATATGGGTGATTCTAACGGTAATATGGTATAAATAGGCATACAAAGGTGAAAACGAGTACAGATGGATAATTCTAACCAAAATATGGTATAAAACAAGCATATAATATTAAAAATGAGTATATATGGGTGATTCTAACTGAAATATAGTCTAAAATATGCTTAGATTAGTGAAAGCGAGTATAGATAGGTGATTCTGATTGAAATATAGTTTAGAATAGATGTAGACTAGTGAAACAGTATACAGATTCATAAATATACCAAAATATGCCATAAAAGTGACGTAGACTAGTGAAAACCAGTATCAAATGCTCGTAGACTGGTGAAAACAAATATAAATGAATGATTCTAATAAAAATATGATTTAGAATGAGCGTACAATGATGAAAAAGAGTACGGATGGGTGATTCTAATCGAAATATGGTACAAAACGATCGTAAATTAGAGAAAATGATTATAAATAAATGATTCTAACCGAAATATGGTTTAGAATGAGCGTAAATTGGTGAAATCGAATATTGATGCATGATTCTAACCGAAATAAGACTTAGAATGAGTGTACAATAATAAAACGAGTAATAGATGGATAATTCTTACCGAAATATGGTACAAAAGAGATATAGAATGGTAAAAACGAGTATAGATGGGTGATTCTATTCGAAATATGGTTTAGAATGATCGTAGATTGGTGAAACCTCTTACAGATGCGTGATCCTAACCGAAATAAGGTATAGAAGTGGCCTAGATTTATTGTAATCGATTATATAAATATGATTCTAACAGAAATAAGGTGTCAAATGCTCGTAGACTGGTGAAAACGAGTATAAATGAATGATTCTAATCTAAATTTATTATAGAATGATCATAAACTGATGAAAACGAGTACATGAATGATTCTAACCAAAATATTGTATAAAATTATAAAATAGTAAAATTGAGTATAGATGGGCGATTCTAATTGAAATATTGTTTAGAATAGGCGTTGATTGGTAAAACCGAGTATAGATGTGTAACTCTACCTGAAATTATAAAGTGGCCTAGATTAGTGAAAATGAGTGTATAAATGCGATTCTACTTTAAATATGATACCAAATGCTCGTAGACCGGTGAAAACAAGTATAAATGAATGATTCTAACCGAAATATGGTTTAGAATGAGCGTACAAAGATAAAAATGAGTATAGATGGATGTTTTTTACCGATATATGGTATAAAATGGTCGTAGACTGTTGAAAACGACTATAAGTGAGTTATCCAAACCGAAATATGGTGTAGAATGAGCATACAATAATGAAAACGAGTATAAAAGGGTCATTCTAACCGAAATATGTATAAAACTGGCATAGAATGGTGAAAATGAGTATATATGGGTGATTCTAACTGAAATATAGTCTAATATAGATAGGTAATTCTGATTGAAATATGGTTTAGCATGGATGTAGACTAGTGAAACTTAATACATATTCGTAAATCTACCCAAAATATCCTATAAAAGTGACGTAGACTAGTGAAAACTAGTATCAAATGCTCGTAGACTGATGAAAACGAATATAAATGAATGATTCTAACGAAAATATGGTTTAAAATGAGCGTATAATGATAAAAAAGAGTACGGATCAGTGATTCCAATCGAAATATGGAATAAAACAGTCAAAAACTGGAGAATACGAATATAAATAAATGATTCTAACCGAAATATGGTTTAGCTAGCTTAAATTGGTGAAATCGAATATATATGCATGATTCTAACCAAAATAAGGTTTAGAATGAGCGTATAATGATAAAACGAGTAATAGATTGATGATTCTAACCGAAATATAGTACAAAAGAGGTATAGAATGGTGAAAACGAGTACAAATGGGTGATTCTAATCGAAATATGGTTTAGAATGGGCGTAGATTTGTGAAACATCTTATAGATGTGTGATACATACAGAAATAAGGTATAGATGTAGTCTAGATTTAGTGGAATCGAGTATATAAATGTGATTCTAACCGAAATAAGCTATAAATGTTGTAGATTGGTGAAAACGAGATAAATAAGGGATTCTAACCTAAATGTGTTGTAGAATGATCATAAAATGATAAAAATGAGTATATGGGTGATTCAAACCGAAATATTGTATAAAAATTATAAAATAGTGAAATCGAGTATAGATGGGCGATTCTAACCGAGATATGGTCTAAAATAGTGTTAGAATGGTGAAAACGAATATAGATGGGTGATTCTAATAGAAATACAGTTTAGAATAGGCATTGATTGATGAAACCGAATATAGATGTGTAACTCTATCCAAAATATAAAAGTGGCCTAGATTAGTTAAAACGAGTATATAAATGCGATTCTACTTTAAATAAGATACCAAATGCTCGTAGACTGGTTAAAACGAGTATAAATGAATGATTCTAACCGAAATATGGTTTAGAAGAAAATGAGTATAGGTGGATGATTCTTACCGAAATATGGTATAAAACGGTCATAGACTGTTGTTGAAAACGAGTATAAGTGAGTTAACCAAAATATGGTATAGAATGAGCATACAATGATAAAAACGAGTATAGAAGGGTGATTCTAACAAAAATATGTATAAAACTGACATAGAATGGTGAAAACGAGTATAGATAGATGATTATAACCGAAATATGGTATAAAACAATCAAAGAATAGTGAAAACGAGTATAGATGGGTGATTGTAACAAAAATAAGGTATCAAATGCTCGTATACAGGTGAAGACGAGTATAAATGAGTGATTCTAACCGTAATATAGTATAGAATAAGCATACAAGTATGAATGGATGATTCTAATCAAAATATAGTTTAGAATGAGCATACAATGATGAAAAAGACTACGGATGGGTGATGTTAATCAAAATATGGTATAAAACGATCAAAAACTGGAGAAATCAAATATAAATGCATGATACTAACCAAAATATGGCTTAGAATAAACGTAAAATGATAAAAACGGGTAATAGATCGATGATTATAATTGAAATATACTATAAAACTGATTTAGAATTGTGAAAATGAGTATAGATGGCTGATTCTAATCGAAATATGGTTTAGAATAGACGTAGATTGGTGAAACCACTTATAGATGCGTGATCCTAATCGAAATAAGGTATAGAAGCAGCCTAGATTTAGTGGAATCGAGTACACAAATGTGATTCTGTCTAAAATAAAGTATTAAATGCTTATAGACTGGTGAAAACAAGTATTAATGAGTGATTCTAACTTAAATATGTTTTAGAATGATTATACAATGATGAAAACAAGTATATATGGGTATTCTAACCGAAATATCATATAAAAATTTGTAAAATAGTGAAATCGAGTATAGTTGGGCGATTCTAACTGAGATATGGTCTAAAATAGGGTTAGAATGGTGAAAACGAGTATAGATGGGTGATTCTAATTAAAATATGGTTTTGAATAGGCTTTGATTGGTGAAACCGGGTATAGATACGTAGCTCTAATCAAAATATAAAAGTGGCCTAGATTAGTGAAAACGAGTATTATAAATGCAATTCTACTTTAAATAAGATACCAAATGCTCGTAGACTGGTGAAAATGAGTATAAATTATTGATTCTAAACGATATATGGTTTAAAATGAACGTACAATGATGAAAAAGAGTATAGATGGATAATTCTAACTGAAATATGGTATAAAACGGTTGTAGACTGTTGTTGAAAATGAGTATAAGTGAGTTACCCCAAACCAAAATATGGAGTAGAATGAGCATACAATGATGAAAACGAGTATAAATGGGTGATTCTAACCGAAATATTATAAAAAAGGAGTAGAATGGTGAAAACAAGTATAAATGGGTGATTCTAACCGAAATATGATATAAAACATCAAACAACAGTGAAAACAAGTATAGATGGATGATTTAACCAAAATAAGGTATCAAATACTCGTATACAGGTGAAGACAAGTATAAATGAGTGATTATAACTGAAATATATTGTAGAATAAGCATACAAAGATGGAAACGAGTATAAATAGGTGATTCTAATCGAAATATGGTGCTAAATAGGCCTGGACTGGTGAAGACGAGTATATAATTTCTATTCTAACCGAAATAAGTTTTCAAATGCTCGTAGAAAGGTGCAAATGAGTATAAATGAGTGATTGTAACCGAAATATGGGTGATGAAAACGAGTATATACGGATGAGCATACAATGATAAAAACAAGCATATATGGGTGATTCTAACCTAAATATGGTATAAAATAGGCATACAAATGTAAAAACGAGTACATATGGATAATTCGAACCAAAATATAGTATAAAACAGGCATAGAATACTGAAAACGAGTATATATGGGTGATTCTAACTAAAATATAGTCTAAAGTAGGCTTAGAATGGTGAAAGCGAGTATAGATAGGTGATTCTGATTTAAATATGGTTTAAAATAGATGTAGACTAGGGAAACTGATTACAGATTCATAAATCTATCTAAAATAAGGCATAAAAGTGACGTTGACTAGTGAAAACGAGTATCAAATGCTCGTAGACTAGGAAAAATGGATATAAATGAAAGATTCTAACAAAAATATGGTTTAGAATAAGCGTACAATGATAAAAAAGAGTACGAATGGGTGATTCTAATCAAAATATAGTATAAAACAGTCATAAACTGGAGATAATGATTATAAATAAGTGATTCTAATCAAAATAGGGTTTAAAATGGGCGTAAATTGGTGAAATCGAGTATAGATGCATGATTCTAACCGAAATAAGGCTTAGAATGAGCGTATTATGATAAAACGAGTAATAGATGGATGATTCTAACCGAAATATGGTATAAGGAGGTTTAAAATGGTGAAAACGAGTATAGATGGGTGATTTTAATCAAAATATAGTTTAGAATGGGCATAGATTGGTGAAACCGCTTATAGATGCGTGATCCTCACAGAAATAAGGTACAAAAGTAGCCTATATTTAGTGGAATCGAGTATATAAATGTGATTCTAACTGAAATAAGGTATCAAATACTCATAGACTGGTGAAAACGAGTATAAATGAGTGATTCTAACTAAAATATGTTGTAGAATGATCATACAATGATGAAAATGAGTATAGATGGGTGATTCCAACCGAAATATTGTATAAAAATTTATTAAATGGTAAAACCGAGAATAGCTAGACGATTTTAACTGATATATATTATAAAACAGGGTTTGAATGGTGAAAACGACTATAGATGGATGATTCTAATTAAAATTTGGTTTAGAATAAGCGTTGATTGGTGAAATTGAATATAGATGTGTAACTCTAACTGAAATATAAAAGTGGCCAAGATTAGTGAAAATGAGTATATAAATACAATTCTACTTGAAATAAGATACCAAATGCTTGTAGACTGGTAAAAATGAATACAAATAAATTATTCTAACCGAAATATGGCATAGAATAAGCGTACAATGATAAAAACGAGTATAGATGGATGATTCTAACCAAAATATGGTATAAAACGGTCGTAGACTGTTGTTCAAAACGAGTATAAGTGAGTTATCCTAACCGAAATATGGTGTAGAAAGAGCATACAATGATAAAAACAAGTATAGATGGATAATTCTAACCGAAATATGGTATAAACAATCAAAGAATGGTGAAAACTAGTATAGATGGGTGATTCTTACCAAAATAAGGTATCAAATGCATATATACAGGTGAAGATGAGTATAGATGAGTGATTATAACCGAAATATAGTATAAAATAAGCATACAAAGATGGGAACAAGTATAAACGGTTGATTCTAATTGAAATATGGTGCAAAATAGCCCTCGACTGGTAAAAACGAGTATATAATTACTATTCTAACTAAAATAAGTTTTCAAATGCTCGTAGACTAGTAAAAATGAGTATAAATGAGTGATTGTAACCAAAATATAGCTGATAAAAATGAGTATATATGGGTGAACATACAAAGATGAAAATGAGCATATATGGATAATTCTAACCGAAATATGGTATAAAATAGGCGTACAAAGGTAAAAATGAGTAAATATGGATAATTATAACCAAAATATTGTATAAAACAGACATAGAATACTGAAAACGAGTTTATATGGGTAATGCTAACTGAAATATAGTCTAAAACAGTTTTAGAATGGTGAAAATGACTATAGATAGGTGATTCTGATTGAAATATCGTTTAGAGTAGATGTAGATCAGAGAAACCGAGTACATATTCGTAAATCTACCTGAAATAATGAATAAAGGTGATGTAGACAAGTGAAAACAAGTATCAAATGTTCGTAGACTGGTGAAAACGAGTATAAATGAATAATTCTAATAAATATGATTTAGAAATAGCGTAAAATAATGAAAAAGAGTACGGATGGGTGATTCTAACCGAAATATAGTATAAAATAGTCGTAAACTGTTGAAAACGAGTGTAAATAAGTAATTCTAACCAAAATATGATTTAGAATGGACGTAAATTGGTGAAATCGAGTATAGATACATGATTCTAACCGAAATAAGGCTTAGAATGAGCGTCCAATGATAAAAAGATTAATTGGGTGATTCTAACCGAAATATGATATAAAATAAGTTTATATGGTGAAAACGAGTACAGATAGGTGGTTCTAATCGAAATATGGTTTAGAATGGGCGTAGATTGGTGAAATCACGTATAGATCATGGTCCTAACCAAAATAAGGTATATAAGTGGCCAAGATTTAGTAGAATTGAGTATATAAATATGTTTCTAAGTGAAATAAGGTATCAAATGCTCGTAGACTAGTTAAAAAGAGTATAAATGAGCGATTCTAACTGAAATATGTTGTAGAATGATCATACAATGATAAAAACGAGTATAGATGGGTGATTCTAACCGAAATATTGTATAAAATTTGTAAAATGGTAAATCGAGTATAGTTGGGCGAATCTAACCGAGATATGGTCTAAAACAGGGTTAGAATGGTGAAAAACCAGTATAGATGGATGATTCTAATCGAAATATGGTTTAGAATAGGTGTTGATTGGTGAAACCGAGTATAGATGTATAACTCTAACCGAAATATAAAAGTGGCATAGATTATTAAAAATTAGTATATAAATGTGATTCTACTTGAAATAAGATACCAAATGCTCGTAAACTGGTAAAAATGAGTATAAATGAATTATTCTAGCTGAAATATGGTTTAGAATGAGCTTACAATAATTAAAATGAGTATAGATGGATGATTCTAACCGAAATATAGTATAAAATGATTGTAGACTATTGTTGAAAACAAGTACAAGTAAGTTATCCAAACCGAAATATAGTGTAGAATAAGCGTACAATGACGATTACAAATATAGATGGGTGATTCAAACCAATATATATATATAACAGGCATAGAATGGTGAAAACGAATATAGATGAGTGAATCTAACCGAAATATGGTATAAAACAATCAAAGAATGGTAAAAACGAGTATAGTTGGGTGATTCTAACCAAAATAAGGTATCAAATGCTCGTATACAGATGAAGATGAGTGAAAATAAGTATAAATGAGTGATTGTAACCGAAATATAGTGTAGAATAAGCATACAAAGATGGGAACGTGTATAAATGGGTGATTCTAATCGAAATATGGTGAAAAATAGCCCTCGACTGGTAAAAGCGATTATATAATTATTATTCTAACCGAAATAAGTTTCAAATGCTCGTAGAATAGTGAAAACGAGTATAAATGAGTGAATATAACCGAATATGGGTGATAAAAATGAGTATATATGGGTGAGCATACAAAGATGAAAACGAACATATATCGGTGATTCTAACCAAAATATGGCATAAATTAGGCTTACAAAGGTGAAAACAAGTACAGATGGATAATTCTAACCAAAATATGGTATAAAATAGGCATAGAATACTGAAAACGAGTATATATGGGTGATTCTAATTGAAATATAGTCTAAAACAGGCTTAGAATGGTGAAAGCGAGTATAGATAGGTAACTTTGATTGAAATATGGTTTAGAATAAATGTAGATTAGAGAAACCGAGTACATATTCATAAATCTACCCGAAATAAGGAATAAAAGTGACGTATACTAGTGAAAATGAATATCAAATGTGCGTAGACTGGTGAAAATGAGTATAAATGAATAATTTTAACAAAATTATGGTTTAGAATGAGCGTACAATAACGAAAAAGAGTACGGATGTGTGATTATAATCGAAATATTATTTAAAATGGTCGTACACTAGAGAAAATAAGTATACATAATTGATTCTAACCAAAATATGGTTTAGAATGGGCATAAATTGGCAAAATTGAGTATATATGCATGATTCTAACCGACATAAGGCTTATAATGAGCGTGCAATGATAAAATGAGTAATAGATGGGTGATTCTAACTGAAATATGATATAAAACAGGTTTAAATAGGTGATTATCGATAATATATGATGATTCTAATCGAAATATGGTTTAGAATGTGCGTAAATTAGTAAAATCGCTTATAGATCGTGACCTAACCGAAATAAGGTAAATAAGTGGCCTAGATTTAGTGTAATCGAGTATATAAATATGATTCTAACGAAATAAGATATCAAATGCTTGTATACTGGTGAAAAAGAGTATAAATAAGCAATTTTAACTGAAATATATTGTAGAATGATCATACAATGATGAAAACTAGTATAGATGTGTGATTCTAATCGAAATATTGTATAAAAAATTGTTAAATGGTGAAACTGAGTATATTTGAGCGATTCTAACTGAGACATGGTCTAAAATATGGTTAGAATGGTGAAAACGAGTATATATGGGTGATTCTAATTAAAATATGGTTTAGAATAGGCGTTGATTGGTGAAACCAAGTATACATGCGTAGTTCTAATCGAAAAATAAAAGTGACCTAGATTAGTGAAAATGAGTATATAAATGTGATTCTACTTGAAATAATAAACCAAATACTCGTAGACTGGTAAAAACGAGTATAAATGAATGATTCTAAACGAAATATCATTTAAAATGAACGTACAATAATAAAAATGAGTATATAGATGATTTTAACTGAAATATGGTATAAAACGGTCGTAGACTATTGTTGAAAATGAGAATAAGTGAGTTACCCTAATAGAAATATGGTGTAGAGTGAGCATACAATGATCAAAACGAGTATAGATGGGTGATTCTGACCAAAATATGTATAAAACAGGCGTAGAATGGTGAAAATGAATATAGATGGGTGATTCTAACCGAAATATGGTATAAAATAATCAAAGAAGGATGAAAGCGAGTATAGATAGGTGATTCTAACCAAAATAACGTATCAAATGCTCGTATACAGGTGAAGACGAGTATAAATGAGTGATTCTAACCGAAATATAGTGTAGAATAAGCATACAAAGATGGGAACTAGTATAAATGGGTGATTCTAATTGAAATATGGTAACAAATAGGCCTAGACTGGTGAAAACTAGTATATAATTACTATTCTAACCGAAATAAGTTTTTAAATGCTCGTAGAATTATAAAAACGAGTATAAATGAGTGATTATAACCGAAATATGGATGATAAAAATGAGTATATATGGGTGATTCTAACCGAAATATGGTATAACATAGGCGTACGAAGGTGAAAACGAGTATAGATAGATAATTCTAACCAAAATATAGTATAAAGCAGGCATAGAATACTGAAAATAAGTATATATGGGTCATTCTAACTGAAATATAGTCTAAAATAGGCTTAGAATGATTAAAGCGAGTATAGATAGTGATTCTGATTGAACTATGGTTTAGAATGGATGTAGATTAGTGAAACCGAGTACAGATTCATAAATCTCCTCGAAATAAGATATAAAAGTGAGGTAGACTAGTGAAAATGAGTATCAAATTCTTATAGACTGGTGGAAACGAGTATAAATGAATTATTCTAACGAAACTATGATTTAGAATGATCGTATAATGATGAAAAAGAATACGGACTGGTGATTCAAATCGAAATATGGTATAAAACGGTCATAAACTGGAGAAAATGAGTATAAATAAGGGATTCTAACCGAAATATAGTTTAGAATGGGCGTAAATTATTAAAATTGAATATAAATGCATGATTCTAACCGAAATAAGGTTTAAAATGAATGTACAATGATAAAATAGATATGGGTGATTCTAACCGAAATATAGTATAAAACATGTTTAGAATTGTGAAAGCAAGTACAAATGGGTGATTCTAATCAAAATTTGGTTTAGAATGGACGTAGATTGGTTAAACCGCTTATAGATGTGTGATCCTAATCGAAATAAGATATAAAAGCGGCCTAGATTTAGTGGAATCGAGTATATAAATGTAATTCTAACTGAAATAAGATATCAAATGCTCGTAGAATGGTGAAAACGAGTATAAATGAGTGATTCTAACTAAAATATGTTGTACAATGATTAGACAATGATAAAAATGAGTATAGATGGGTATTCTAATCAGAATATTGTATAAAAAATTGTAAAATGGTGAAACCGAGTATAGTTGGACGATTCTAACCGAGATATGGTCTAAAACATGGTTAGAATGGTAAAAACGAGTATAGATAGGTGATTCTCATTGAAATATAGTTTAGAATAGGCGTTGATTGGTGAAACCGAGTATAGATGTGTAGCTCTAACCAAAATATAAAATAGGCCTATATTAGTGAAAAAGAGTATATAAATGTGAATCTACTTGAAATAAGATACCAAATTGTCACGCCCCGGTTCCAAAGATAAGGAACCGAGTCACGTGGCAATGGCCAGTAGCGCACTTCGGCGGGCATCCCAATCTAATGGGCCCGTCGGAGTGCACCTAAGCTGTAAAGTACAATGAATAACCCAACACATAACACATAAATAGTCAATCTAAATCTCATCCACAGGCAACAGATATAAAAGCACATAGAGGTAATCATAACAACTAATGTGCAGAAAGGAATGTCACGAGATAATGTATCATAGTACAAATATTAGAGTAGTCATACGGGAACAAATCCGCTAGTACAAAATATTGGAATGAAAGTAAGCAATAAGATAACTTGGAATGGCATCATATAACTAGATAGTATATCGTCCCAAGAAAAGAGTCACTACCAATGATCAGACGAAGTCCTCAGGGATGACCTCGTCCTCGGCAGTGGGTCCTGCTGCTGGATACGTACCCGGACCGTACTCCTCTGGGTAATCCTCGTCGCCTAAACCTGGAAGGGAACCAGGTCCTCAGAGGGACGTAACAAGGTACAAAAATATAGCTTGCTAGGTATAACAGAAAGTACAAGTGCAACGACAGGATAATCTATCATAACCAAACAAGTGAGACACAATTTAAAGACAATGTTCGACGCGTGGGCTGTCCATAATAAAACCGTAGCTCCGGACACGGAAACACACGGGACGTACCGCAGCTCCGGGAAATAAGTCACACGGGTGATACAACTACACTAGATACATGATCACTACAGAAACAATATATATATATATATATATATATATATATATATATATATATATATATATATATATATATATATAAGCACGTGCAGAGGAGCCCAAACGTCTAGTAACTGTCTTCTCCATCCCAAGCGGTCAACGATGGTGCGCTGAACCTGAACCTCTATCTAGCAGTCTCTTCGCACAGAAATACTATCAACAAACGTGACCCTAAGGTCATCCCAGTCTCCAGTCATGATGTCAGTATCAGGATACAGGAAATCTAGCATGCTATCATTGTATGAATGTGCCCTGGGGTGACGATATACTCATGTATGTACATCGAGGTGTTACGAACATCTAACATTCGTTAGAAGATGTTACGATGAACGTCTGCACCTGGTTGTGATCCGAACGTAAAGTATCGATCGTAAACAAATACACGCACAATGTACATAAAGAATCAATAAAATATTTGTAACTGAAATACAGGGTGGCAAGGTACACTTGCCTGCGTCCGGCTGCTGATGACGGGGATCCGGTACCACGTCCGAGTCCTCAGGTCCCGTAGTACCTAGAGACGAGATACAAACTAAATCAATAAACTATCACACGGCAAACAGGGGTGTGACACACGTCTAAACATATACTACAATCTTAGTTACAAGACACATAGACACGACACTAGAGGGTTGACCAAGGTTGACTATTGGTACGTTACATTAAATTAAACTAATCATCTGTACAATATCATCAAACCATCCTCAATTCTTTTATATTCAGCACAGTGTTCATTGGTATATCATGCATATTTATTCCTCATATTTTACCTCGGTGTGCACTGACGTTAATACGTACATTTATTGTCATCCTCAAATACTCAATGAATAATTATTTAAACCTTCTGTTTTATATCTGATGAGAACATAAAATATCATATTTTTATTCCTTAATGTATACTCCTTTATGCTCATTTAATGTCTAAAGATACTCATTATTTTTATATTTTGATCTAGGATACAATTGGAGTCACTAAAAGCAAAATAGAGCTAATTATCAATTTTGGACAGTTCTGACACCTTGTAGAAAAATGGTCATAACTTGCTCATCCGAAGTCCAATTGAGCTGATCCAAATTGATTCGGAAAGCTAAGTGATAGAGGCACAATTTTACTGTTTTGATTTTCCCGAGATTCTGGCTACATCATGGACCAAATCACGCTTGAAGTTGAGACAACTATGCTGTGCACAAAAAGTGGAGTTGATATAACCATTTCCCAACTTATTCAAAGATTTTATTTTATTGTTGGGTTGTTGTAACTCTTAGAGAATTTTTGGAAAGATATTGTGATCTTCAAACACTTATTTAGAGTGTATAAAAGGGGTAGAGATCAAGAGAAAAAAAAGGAGAACAACCCACAACTCTTCTTTCTCTTCTCCAATATTCTTTTGAAGTTTTTTTGAACATGCGGAGCTAAAAGTCTTGTTGGTCGAAGGAAACGGAAGCCTCGGAATGAATAAAAACTTGTGAGATCTAATTTGTGTTTATATTTTTGATTTGTGCTTTAAGTATCGAATGTTTTCTTATGCATATTTTTATGATTATCTTGTTTAATGACTAGGATGCATACTAGTTTATTATTCATGACAATCTAATGCTAAATTAGATATCGAATCCGTAATTGTTCGATCCCTCTAATTTGTGAAGCAACCAAGATTTAATGAACTGCTTTGTTTTATTAGATCTTAGGAGGAAATTTTTTGACAAAATTAAATGCAACCGCGTGTGCTTGTGTTGTTTTGCTTCATCGATCTCATCGAGTTTAATACGCTACTAGATTAAACCTTTAGCGCTTGTCTGGGGTTATTTAGTAGTTAAGGTTAATTAGATCGCTTGTTTTTAATTAATTATGGCTGAAGGAGATAGGAAAATAATTCCAACGATGAATATTCAAAGTATGAATTAATATATACTTGCATCGATGATCAGTTTTAAGATTCCAATGGTGGATGTTGACTGAGACCAACATTTATTTCTTTGATTGTTTTAATACTTTAATTGGTTTTAGCTCTTCTTAATTTTCTTTTGATAAAAACTCTCCCCCAATCTTATTTTACATAGCATAAAGATCAAACTAATTACTCTTCGTGGGAACGATCCTTACTCTCACTACTACATATTATTTCAAGAGTAAAAGTTTTATTTTTGGGTGCCTACGACAGCACACCAAATTTTGGCACCGTTGCCGGGGAGTAATTTTAGTTGATTTTTGTGCTTTTTGTGATCTTTATTTTGTTCTTGTGATCAAATAATTTTTTGCCTATTAGCAAAAAAAAAAAAAAAAAATCGGTAACAGGAAATGGCGGCCAATTCTCAAATATTTGGCACTTGGCTAGATCTTCCATCTAGGCATGCGGATGAGGTAAATGTTTCTTCCTTAAAATAACAAATTTCTTGTTTAACTTCTCTTGTTCGTCATATGGTTGTAGGTAACATGAAAACAACAAAGGCTTGTAGGATTTGTCTAGTATCAGGGCATCCAACCGATATGTGTCCAACTCTCCAAGAGGAGTCCAATGAACAAGTGAATACGGAATGTAGTTTTCCTGGACTACTAGAAATGAAGTATGATTCCTATTCAGACACGTACAACATAGGATGGAGAGATCATTCCAATCTCACCTATGGGAGTCCAGAATTAAATCAACCAGCAACTCAAAATTGCCCAAGTTACCAGCAATACAAGCAGCAATACCTACAACAAAGCCAAACTTCTAATTCTGGTATGTCTTTAGAAGATATTGTTAAGTCTATTGCCATTAATAATTTACAATTTCAACAGGAGACGAGGGCTAGTATCGAAAGTTTGAACAATCAAATGAGTCAAATGACAACTACAATTAATAAGCTAGAGGCACAAAGCTTGGAGAACTTACCATCTGAAACGATAGTAAATCCAAAAGAAACTGTAAGTTCAATCATTTTGAGAAGTTGTAAAGAAGTTAAAATTCCAGTAAAAGAAGCATGTGCATCATCAAAAGAAGAAGAAGAGAAAAATATCGTTGCAGACACGAATATTCCTAACGACGATGTAGTACCTAATGGAAAAGAAGTTTTTAAACTTGATGGAAAAGATGGAGTAAAAGTTGCCATCAGTGAGAATTTTGAGAAAGAATATGAGTTAACTTTGAGTACTCACTTACATAAAACTGTTGCAGTGTTGAACGATCTTCCAAAAAAACAACAGTCAGGTAACATTCCATATATTTTGTTACCAATTAATGACAAAAGACCTTTACCTTCTGTTTTGCAGGTATGCATTCTAGACTTGAAACTCCTGCCTAGTTATATCAAGTGTGCATAGAGTCGAGCCAACGACAATATTAAACAAAGGTGCTGCTTGGGAGGCAACCCAAGGGAAGTTTATTTTTATTCTCGTATTTTATTTTTTGTTATTTTGTCTTTTCTTTGCATTTAATCATACATTGGGTACAATGTCTGTTTTAAGTGTGGGGGAAAGATTAAATTTTTTTTTTTTAAGCAGTTTGAGTTTGTGTTTTTCTCAAAATAAAAATAAAAATAAATAAATAATAATAATAATTGAGATTTTTTTAAATAAAAGGATTTTGTTTTTGTGGTTTTTAATAATTTTTGGTTGTGTATATCATGAGTAAGATTAAACTGAATTTGAAAAATTCATAACATGATTGAATAAATAATTTTTTTTTTCAACTTAGAATTAATTAGTCTAGTTATTTTTTATTGAAAATGGTAGTATCTAAATTGGTAGACAAAAAGCCAGTGAGGATTTGAGCCTTTAGACTGACACATCAGTCTCATTATTCTTTCATGAGAGATATTCTTCCACTGATTTGTTTCTCTAGAACTTGTTTTGATTCTCTTCGAGGTCACATTGACACATGCATGCATGAACATGATTAAGGCCATCTTTGTTATACGTTACATAAGCCAAATAGTCCACCTTGTAATTAATTTTCTTTTTGTTGAACCCCTTTGAGCTTTATTGCCTTTTTCTTGGTATACCCACATTACAAGCTTTCAACCAATAATATTTATACCTTTACCCAAGTCGCAAAGCTAGTGGAGCATTGTTGATCATTATGATATGTATGGGTGTACAGAAAAATAAGAGTGGGGGTGTCTAAATTTGTGGTTTGGTTACAACCCACAAAATAGAACATATTTTCATCCTCAAATTTTCTAAGTTCCATTATTGTTATAAAAAAAAAAAAGAAAAAAAAGAAAAGAAAAAATAAGGGTGGAAGTTGTTTTACATTGTTTAAATGCTTTAAAAGCCAAATTGAAGATATTGCAAAATGGAGTGATTGATTTTACATGTTTTATATTGAGATTGAGTTAATTCAATTTTGCTCCACTAGTTTTGATGGCTTTTGAGCTACACTCCCAAATATATCCCACCTTAATCCTAAGCCACGTTACAACCCATGAAAAGTCCTTATGATTTATGTTATGCATGTGATCCCAGTGGTGGAGAATGAGAAGATATGCAAGCTTATGGTAGATCATTTCTTCTGGAATGAATTTGAGTAAAATATATACCTTCAAACACATGAGAGTTGAGTATTTATTCCGTGAGGGTCTACCTATTTAGTTTACTCTATTTGTCAAGTAAAAATATCTACTAAGTAATTAGAAGTTGTTTAAAAATATATGTTCATGATATGTTATGAGTTTTGAAGAACTTGGTTATTATTTATTTATGACATTGCAACCTTGATTTCTTTTTGGAAAAATAAATTAGAGTTTTGCCCGAGGACGAACAAAGGTTAAGTGTGGGGGTATTTGATGAGAACATAAAATATCATATTTTTATTCCTTAATGTATACTCCTTTATGCTCATTTAATGTCTAAAGATACTCATTATTTTTATATTTTGATCTAGGATACAATTGGAGTCACTAAAAGCAAAATGGAGCTAATTATCAATTCTGGACAGTTCTGACACCTTGTAGAAAAATAGTCATAACTTGCTCATCCGAAGTCCAATTGAGCTGATCCAAATTGATTCAGAAAGCTAAGTGATAGAGGCACAATTTTGCTGTTTTGATTTTCCCGAGATTCTGGCTACATCATGGACCAAATCACGCTTGAAGTTGAGACAACTATGCTGTGCACAAAAAGTGGAGTTGATATAACCATTTCCCAACTTATTCAAAGATTTTATTTTATTGTTGGGTTGTTGTAACTCTTAGAGGATTTTTGGAAAGATATTGTGATCTTCAAACACTTATTTAGAGTGTATAAAAGGGGTAGAGATCAAGAGGAAAAAAAAGGAGAACAACCCACAACTCTTCTTTCTCTTCTCCAATATTCTTTTGAAGTTTTTTTGAACATGCGGAGCTAAAAGTCTTGTTGGTCGAAGGAAACGGAAGCCTCGGAATGAATAAAAACTTGTGAGATCTAATTTGTGTTTATATTTTTGATTTGTGCTTTAAGTATCGAATGTTTTCTTATACATATTTTTATGATTATCTTGTTTAATGACTAGGATGCATACTAGTTTATTATTCATGACAATCTAATGCTAAATTAGATATCGAATCCGTAATTGTTCGATCCCTCTAATTTGTGAAGCAACCAAGATTTAATGAACTGCTTTGTTTTATTAGATCTTAGGAGGAAATTTTTTGACAAAATTAAATGCAACCGCGTGTGCTTGTGTTGTTTTGCTTCATCGATCTCATCGAGTTTAATACGCTACTAGATTAAACCTTTAGCGCTTGTCTGGGGTTATTTAGTAGTTAAGGTTAATTAGATCGCTTGTTTTTAATTAATTATGGCTGAAGGAGATAGGAAAATAATTCCAACGATGAATATTCAAAGTATGAATTAATATATACTTGCATCGATGATCAGTTTTAAGATTCCAATGGTGGATGTTGACTGAGACCAACATTTATTTCTTTGATTGTTTTAATACTTTAATTGGTTTTAGCTCTTCTTAATTTTCTTTTGATAAAAACTCTCCCCCAATCTTATTTTACATAGCATAAAGATCAAACTAATTACTCTTCGTGGGAACGATCCTTACTCTCACTACTACATATTATTTCAAGAGTAAAGGTTTTATTTTTGGGTGCCTACGACAGCACACCAATATCATCGTTACCAAATCATAAAAAGTACTACTCTTAAATTAATCCATCATTAATTTTTAGTCCCCAAATTACCGATTAGTGGTTTGATACTACACACTAGTTCACAATCAAACACGTGCTCCTCAGTGTTCATTAATGTTCAAATATCATAATCTTATTTCTCAATAATTTAATTGGTTCAACAATATTAATCAATAGTGCATATATAAATTGCAATGCCCTAACATCTCAATATATATTCAATGCCTTAAATATTAATCTTGCAATTTCCACCCATGCATATAGTTCATAACCATCTTATATAATCCCAACACATAACAACAATCTACGTATTCTTATACCCTACTCATGTTTATCCATTTATTTCCATTTTAATTACTTATGAAGAATAACCCTAAACTCACATTTAAACCCTAATCTCATATCATTAACACATGCTCATTTATACTATACTACACTTACACTTACACAAACATAAACCCTAACTAATAAACAAGACCATATATATATATATCAACATAGAGAGGGGGAGATTGTTTTACCTCGGCGAGGTATTGTTGGCCAGAGGGGGTATTGGCCGGAGTAGACTGGCCTGAGGTGGAGGGTCGATGGGGTAATCTCGCCAGAGCTCGCCGGAGAATGGTGGGAACAACCGGCCGGGGGGATGAGCTATTGTCGGTGGTGGTTGAACGAACAGCAGGCCGGGCTCATGGCAGTCGAGGGTGGTGCGGGGAGAAGCTTGTGACGAAGAAGTCGGTCGATGGAGGCTCCGGCAATGGCGGAGGCGGCGGTTCTGGACAGCGGGGATGGCAGTCGAGGGTGGTGCGGTTGTACAGCAGGCCGGGCTCGTGGCGATGCTCGCCGGAGTAGAGTGGTTCGTAGCCGCGGGGAAGACTGGCCGGAGGGGGTAAAGTTGGGGGAAGTAATGGCGGATGAAGGTCTCGGCCGCTGGAGAGGAAGCTCGAGAGAGGGGGCCGGTTTGGTAGCCCGTCGGAGCTCGAGAGAGGTGGTTGGGTTCGGTTTGTGGGAGGAGGAGAGGAAGAAGAAGAAGAAGAAGGAAAAAGGAAAAATGGAGAATAGGTTCAGTTTTTAATGGAGGAGAGGGAGGAGAGAGAGAGAGGGGGGTGAGGTTTCCTAGGTTTTGGGGATTAAGGCCGGCATGGGGTTGTGTATAGGGATGGTGATATTTTATAGGGAGGGGTGTGAGGATTGGAGGGTGAGGATTGACCCATTTCAAGTGTGTGGTTGAGATTTCACATGAGTGAATTCATCTCTTCATGAAAATAAGAGGGGGAGGGTGTTTGACCGGTCAAGAAGAGGGTTGGCCTCTTCATTTGGCCTTGACCAATGAGGGCATGCCATATGTCACCACAATTGCAATTTAGCCCCTTAAGTTTGGGTATTTGCACAAACACATGAAATAATGGTAAAATTGTAGGGGAATTGGTGTTTGGTGTTTTGTAGGGTGAGGGAATGTTGTGTGTTTTGTATGGGCTTAATTAAATGGGCATCGGAATTAAATTGGAATTAAAATAGGATAAGTCAATTTGGTATCCCCAATTTAATTAGAATAAAATTGTCATGTGCTCTTAAATTAAATGGGGGCACATGGGACCTCAATTGGGAGTGACACAAAGGTCAAGAATGGTGTAGGCTTGGTGTCAGTCTTGGACCCTTTAATTGGTCTGGCTCAACGGTTATGGAAGATTGTGCAATTAATTTAGAGCACAAGGAAATATGATTTTGAGCGACGGGAAAGTCCATCGCCTAAATTGGCGTATCAAGTCAAAAGTACAATAGTCTGTTGGAATTTATGGGCTGATGTTGGGCTCCGAATAATTCAACAACGGTAGGGCGCGCCAAGGGTTTAATTATAATAATCAGACATCTGCACCCTTACTCTAAACCTCAATCATCTGCTGCTAAAACAAAATTTTCCAACCCATACCAGACTATCTATAGAAATATTTGAGGGGGTTTACATCCTTCCCAACTTAGAAAAATTTCGTCCCCGAAATTAAAAGTAAAGCACGATAATAGCTAAGAGAATTTTAAAAGCAACTAGTAATCAAATGCGGTACGTAAATTCGTACATTGGTCCTCAAATAAATACGGAAAATGCTGTCGAATGTAATCCTCGCGCTCCCAGGTAGACTCGCTTGGCGAATGATGCTTCCATGCAACTCTGACCAGTCGAATAGTCTGACCTCTCAAAGTCTTCTCACTGTGATCGAGTATCTCCACTGGCTGCTCAACCACTACTAGAATAAGTGGGATTAGCGACATTTTTTAGCGACTCCATGTAAAAATGTCGCTAATTTAGCGACTCCATGTAAAAATGTCGCTAGACATCTCTAATTGGCGACATTTAGCGACATTTAGAGACTTTTATTCAGTTTTTAAAAGATTAGTCGCTATAAGTTCAATTTAGGTCGCTAAAGTCGCTAATATGTTTTATTTAGCGACGTTTAGCGACGTTTTTAGCGACATAAATTTTTGGACATTTTAGCGACGTCATTAGCGACGTATAAGACGTCGCTAAATTAGCGACGTCATTATTGGTGTCGCTAAAACGTCGCTAAATTCTAAATTAGCGACGTTATTATTGGCGTCGCTAAATTCGTCGCTAAATTCTAAATTAAAGACATCATTATTGGCGTCGCTAAAACATCGCTAAATTTTTTACTTAGGGCTGATTCCCCCATTTTCTTCGATCTCTCCCTCTCCCTCTCCCAAACCCGCTCTCGATCCCTCCCGCTCCGGCTCCTCCTTCCTTCCTCCGGCGACCCCCCCTCGGCCGCGTCCTCCCCCTCCGGCTCTCCTCCTCCCTCCGGCGCCCCCTCATCCCTCCCGGCGACCCCCCTCCAGCCGCGTCCTCCCCCTCCGGCCGCGTCCTCCCCCATACTCCTCCTCCTCTAGGTAAACTCTAACTCTCTCTCTCTCTCTCCCCCCTCTCTCTCTCACATGACACACATGGCACTGACACTGACACGACACACACATATTACAGATACTGACACAGACACGACATACACACTGACACGATACACACACGTGACCTAGGGTTAAGGTTAGGGTTAGGGTTAGGGTTAGGGTTTTTGACCTGGGGTTAGGGTTAGGATTTTTGACCTGGGATTAAGGTTAGGGTTTTTGTGATAAGGGCTTAGTGTAATCCACGACTGCAGACGATCCTCCCTCACTGGATCCATGGGTTCGCCATTGATGATCGAAAGTTTTGGTGGTGATCCACGAGGAAATCCCTTGCAGCTCCTTCTCGGATCCTCTGTGTACTCTTTCAAAGTTTGTACCCGAGCTTCACCATGGATTGGAACTCGAATCGATGGAGATTCATGGAGAGATCCATAGCAGCTCATGCTTGGATCTTCGGCTGCCTCCATGATTGGATCTATATGCTGCTCTGATACCATTTGATACGTTCCCAAATATGGATGACCTAAATCTGAAACATATCTAACCGCATTTGACATTGTAGAATGAAACATACCCAAAAATCAACAATCTACTTCAGAAATTTTTGAAATAAAGAACTTTTATGATATATTACATGTTTGGGCATACATTATTGTGTTGACATGACTGGGAAACATGTGATTTTGGTAAATATTCAATGGCTGCATAACTTGAGGCAATCCTCAATTACAATATTTTGTTCCATTTTTAATTTATGTGCAATCTATGTTACCAAAACAGTCGTGGTTATGCGAAGGTATGAATCAAACATGGGACAGTAGCAATTTTAGCAAAGCTTAGGACATATGTGCCTTTTTAAAAGGTTGAAACATGCATTAGTATATTATAAGTTGGGGGGTGGGGGTGGGGGGTGTAAATTAAAATTTAAGGGGACGTTGAGGAGTGAGCTTGAGACCGCTTGTTTAAAACCGTGTTCACTTACTAATCGACTACAAATTAGTTGTGAATTTCTCATAAAATATTAAGTATATAATATAATACATATATCTATATATAATATAATACATATATCTATATAGTAGGAAATAGAAATTTAAGGGGACATTATGCAGCGAAATGTTGATTCCATATCTGTGAGCCAGCTATCTAGTGAACTTAAGAGGCATAGTTGCTATGCTTGTGTATGTAAATGTTGATTCCATATATGTAGTACCTGTTGCTATAGTTGTAACTTATTAAGTCATTATCATGTCTTTCCAGAAAAAAGCTTATGCCTACAGGTGTATACTGAAGTAGGCTCTGGTGACGTCTTAAATGAAATGCTTATTGTTTGTGCATCAGAATTCTTGATGATATTCCTCTGCCATATATATATAGAATATTTTCAATAAATTATGTTATAATATTTGCTGTTGTCCTTGTTTTGCAGATTTCTTCAAAGATCTCTCTCTCTTTCTGATAAAAGAAGAGAGGAGTACAACATATTCAACACATTCTTTTACAGTAAACTTGAAGAAGCTGTGACTTACAAGGTATGTTGCTTCATACAAAAATGGGTAGCACGACGTTGTCTTGTGGATTGCTGGTAGTCATGTTAATAGTTTATCTTGCGGTCGGAAGATTGATAATACTTATTTGCAAAAAGTGATATCGTAATTTGAAGCATGTTTTGTTCTTTAGTTTGGTATAAATGAGTACTATGAAGATCTATGTACACCCTGTAGTGATCTTGAGTACACATAGTTTCCTGATTACCGCCTTTATCTAATAAAGGGCGTCTAGTAATTGTCAATTTTAACTTACGACAGAGGGTGGACCTACTAAACTTTTTTCATTCTTGATCCACATAGGTTTAAGGATAGTGAGATACTAAGTAATGTTGATTATCATTGAACATATATCATACCATGAGCTAAATTACATAACTGCAATTGTAGGTTCAACTACATACTAGGCTTATAAGGTTTTTGATGAGACCCTCTTATTTGTTGCCATGACTAGAATGTGGTGCCAACCTACAAATGGTATATTGCAGGTTGACAGCTGATGGTGAAAACTAAGCTCTTTATTAGAAATTTTCAATGTTGAGCCGGCCTCATACTGCTTGAAAAAGGCTTGAATGGTGATGAGACTGATGATTATGGTTTTAGTGTAGATACCTCTATATTTGTATTTTGTGCAAGGTATATCCTATAAGCACTTGATGTCTGCTTCTGCCAATATGTTCTGTTATTTTAAAATAATTGGTACCAACATACTTTACACTACTACTGCATTATGGCACACACTTGTTTCTCAAAGTTATTTTCAGTGTTTTATCTGTTGCAAGTTATCCTCCTAGACTACTGCATAAAGTACATAATGTTTCCTTGTTAATTGTTGCATATAGCCTATACCTTTTTTATTATACTAATATACATAATTATTTACACAACATTACTGGAAAACCTCTTATTAAGGCCACAAAATGGGCAAAATCATTCATAACCCTCTAGCCGCGACCTGGGGTTATGAATGAAGGATATCTGATATCGATGAACCGTGATTCTCCAGCTAGGATTTCTTGTAAATAATGTTGCAAGAGCCTGAGTCCAATTCATGTCTTTGAATGTCCAGAATGATACAATTTATTTGGCTAATGTAATCCAACTTGGGCATATAATGACTTTATAGATATTCTAAGATTTTTTTTGCAAAATGTAGACAACTATCAACTATGATCACATTCATAAGTATGTGTCAGGATAAGCCAAAGTTTGAAAAAGAATGGCATATATGAGAATGAGAAGTTATCTTGGGTTAATTAGAGGATATGCCATCAGACTTATCATCCATGTGCAGTAGCCTTATTGTTGGGAATAAACACGAAAATTATTACCCAAGATGAGCGTTTATAGAGAGGACATAGGTATCCATGATCATATTTTATGTCTTTAGAGTTAAATCATTCATTTGCATTGATAACAATATAGATCAAAATATACCAAATAATATAAACAAATTAGAGATATCTCAAAAATACTAAGAAACGGTAAGAATTAAAGTTTTGACCAAGCAGGATCATGATAAGAAAAAACTAGCTGACTGAACTAACCGAAAAAAGAGAGTATAAGATAAAGAATGAGCTAACATGTTACTAAAAATCAAGATAGTAAAAATTATCAATATAAGAATTATTAAGGGTATGACTTAAGTAATATCTGTTATCAATTATATTCTTTATTTTCAGATGGCACCCAAGAGAGAGACACCTCCTACTGTTAAGGAGGAAGTGATGCCTCCTACTGTTAAGGAGGAAGTGATGCCTCCTACTGTTAAGGAGGAAGAGATACCACCTGCTGTATTTCAGACGAGGAGTTCCAGTCACCCAGCACCTATAGCGGCTGTATCTCAGACAGGGAGTTCTAGTCCCCCAGCACCTATAGCGGAGATTGATCACATAGACGCTGTTTACGCGCAATATCTGAGGGAATGGTATGTGCCCCCAGCGTATTGGATATCCTCGAGATTGATACTGTGATATTTTATATACTTTTATTGTGGTTATTGTGTGATTGTGATACTTATATATTATGCCCATTGTGTAACTGTGATACTTATATATTATGCATTTTGTGTGACTGTGATACTTTTATTTTGTGTGTATTGTGTGATTGTGATATTTTATATACTTTATGTATTATTTCGTACGCAAAAAAATCAATCGAGGGTTGCTCCAGGTCTGTCTATAATATTTGTGTGTATTGTATGACTATGATACTTTTTATTCATATTAAATGATCTTAATTTACCGGTGTTGATTGTTCCACCGAAGGGGTCGGCGAACCCAGAGAATTCAACGGAGGGTTGCTCCGGGTCTATTTTTAATTAGAAATTTATAAATGGAAGGAATAATAGTTTGGAAACAATTTATTATTCTTTTTTTATTTTTTCTGTAAAATTAGCGACGTATTTAGCGACGTTAATAGACGTCGCTAATTATGTCGTAAAACATGTCGCTAAATACGTCATTGTACGTCGTAAATTGCTGACATGGCAGTATTGCCAGGTCATTAAAGATGTCGCTGTCACGTCGCTATATAAGTCGCTAATTAGTGACGTTTAGCGACGTTTGTTTATATCGCTAATTAGTGACGCTGCGTCGCTAAACGTCGCTAATTTAGGGACATATTTAAGTCGCTAAAAAACGTCGGTATAGCGACGTTTAGCGACATTTTTCTTTCAGCGACGTGCTGATTTTCGACTTCTGTAAAACGTCGCTAATTACGTCGCTAAACGTGATTAGCGACGTTTTTTTATCATTTAGCGACGTTTTTTGACGTCGCTAATTTGACTTTTTCTGGCGTAGCTCGCCACTCGGAACGTATAGGCGATCTCCACACCTCAATGTTCTGTCTTCATGAATCTTGAGTCCTGTCTGCATGCCAGCCTCTGTCCTCTCTCGTAGATGTCGAAATCTCACATCTGTAGGCAGGGCTGCCTTGATCCTCTCAATCAAAGTAGACTGAACCTCGAGACTGGCCATCTGTCCATCCATGCCTGGAAATACAATCTTTATCCCAAGCTCCTAGAGATCCTCTAGCAATTGCCGTTGAGTCGTCAAAAAGTATGCCATGGGCTTCCTGCTTAAGGCATCTGCTACTACATTCGCCTTGCCAGGGTGGTAATGTAACTCAATATCATAATCTGTTATCAACTCTAGCCAGCGCCTCTGCCTCATGTTGAGCTCCTTCTGCGTGTAGGCATACTTCAGACTTTTATGATCTGTGTAAATCTCAACACGCTCACTATAAATGTAGTGTCTCCATAGCTTTAGTGCAAATATTACTGCAGCTAGCTCTAAATCGCGCGTCAGATAGTTCTTCTTATGAACTCTCAGCTATCTCGATGCGTAGGCTATCACCTTGTCGTGTTGCATCAATACACATCCTAATTCGCTCCCAGACGCATCACTGTATACTACAAATCCTCCTGATCCGGAAGGTAGTGTCAAAATCGGTGCTGATATTAGACGCTTCTTCAGCTTATCGAAAGCCGCCTGACACTCGTCGGTCCAGATAAACTCGTCACCTCTACGCGTCAGTCGCGTCATAGGCGCAGCTATCCTCGAGAAGTTTTCCACGAACCACCGATAATATCCGGCAAGTGCGAGGAAACTCCTAACCTCTGTAACTGATGTAGGGGTAGGCCATGTCACAACTGCAGCTATCTTCTCCGGGTCAACTGATAGTCCATCTCTGGTGATTATGTGTCCCAGAAACGGTACTCTATCCAAGCATAACTCATATTTGCTGAGCTTGGCGTACAGCCTCTCCTGTCTCAGCGTCTCCAATACGATCCTGAGATGTCTCTCATGCTCCTCCTAGCTCTTGGAATATACCAAGATGTCGTCGATAAATACCACCACGAACTTATCTAAGTACTGGTGGAAAACATTGTTCATCAGACTCATAAATACTGCTGGCGCATTAGTTAAAACCAAACGGCATGACTAAAAACTCATAGTGCCTATACTTCGTCCGAAAAGTCATCTTCGGGATGTCCTCTCTCCGTACCTTGATCTGATGATAACCGAATCTGAGATCGATCTTCGAGAATACACATGCACCACTAAGCTGATTAAATAAATCATCGATGCGTGGCAGTGGATACTTGTTCTTTATCGTTATAGAATTTAACGCCATGTAATCGATACACAAGCGTACTGTCCCGTCCTTCTTTGGTACAAATAGGATATGTGCTCCCCATGGAGATACACTAGCTGTATGAAATCCTTATCTAAGAGGTCATCTACTTGGACTTTCAACTCAAGCAACTCCTTCGGTGCTAGTATGTAAACGGGAGAAGTAACTGGCTCGTCTCTGGGAGTCAACTCTATGGTGAACTCAATCTCTCTGTCAGGTGTCAGTCTTGGGAGATCCTCTGGAAATACATCCTCAAACTCTGATATAAAGTGAGGGTACATTGGTTCACCTTCTGCAATGTGTGTCGCTAGGGTAGGTTGGACACCATGCTCTCGGGCTCCCCGAAGAAACTCAAACTCTGGGCGATCTGGGGTCTAAAGATGACACAACCATGACAGCAATCTAGCGTTGCGTGGTATTGCCTCAACCAATCCATGCCTAGAACAATGTCATAGTCCGGCATAGAGAAGACCAGAAATCGGGCACGCATCTCTCGCCCGCAGACAACTACTGAACATAATCTACAAGTGTCGCTAACATGTACTATTCTACCTCCCATAAGAATTCTCTTGATCTTCAAAAGGGGTGCAGTGGCTATTCTATGGGTGGCCACGAAACTAGCAGCAATAAAAGAGTGTGTGGCACCAGAATCAAATAGGACTACTGCTGGTAATGAAGCTACTAAGATAGTACCTGCGATCACTTCTTTGGTTGTCTTTGCCTCCTCTATAGTCATCGCGTAGGCCTGACCATGTCTCGGTGCCGGTGCCCTCGGCTGCTGCTGTCGAGCCTGCTGGAAGTGATCTGCCTGTGGGGCCAATGGTGGCCTCCTCTGATTTCTCCCTGGTGCTGGTGGTCGCGGTGCTCCAGCTCCTGCGTAAGGCGGCCTCGGTCCAGGAGGCTGCTGATAAGGCCTCGGTGCTGGCAAGGCTGGCCGATGAACCATCTATACTGGAGCCCTCTGGTCTGGGCAATCTCGGACTGCATGTTGGTCCGACCCACATCTCAAACAAGCGCCCAGTCTCCGTCGGCAGTCCCTCAATAAATGTCTCTTCTTGCCACAGTAATGGCATGTGGGAATAACAGCTCCCTGCTGGGGTGCTACCCTCTGCTGCTGCTGATGTACTAGGGGACGCTTCGTAGGTCCTCCCTGCGGGGCTCGAACTGCTGATGACGACGCACAGGAGCGCTTCAGGATGGCCTCCATCTTGTTGATGCGGTCCTGGCATCGTGCTGCTAGTAATACCTCGAAGTAAGAGGTGGGGGCTATGGACCCGATAAACCTCTGGGTCTCGAAACTCAGGCCTTCATAGAACTTCTCGGCCTTCGCCTCCTCGGTGGGTATCAAGTACGGTACAAACCTGCTCAGGCGGAGGAACTCAACATTATATTCCTCTACAGTCATACTCCCCTGCCTGAGGTTCTAAAACCTATTCCGAAGCTCTGTTCGGGCAGTGGAGGGTATGTACATCTCCTGAAAGAGCCTAGAGAGCTCTTCCTACGTGGCACGGTCTGGTTCCAAATGCTGCTCCTTTGAAAGCCACCAGTAATGCGCGTTGCCAGTGAGCTACATCCTGACGGCAGTCATCCATCGGTGTCAGGGGAGGTCGATAGCCTCCAGCTGGTGCTGAATGCTGGTGAGCCATGTGTGGACCTCTGTCGGCTCCTCTGTGCCAGCAAAAGGTTGCAGCATCATACGACGGAAGTCTATGACAGACCCCATCGTCGTCTAGTGTGATGGCGGTGACGCCTGCCCAAGGCCGTCACGATACTCTCTCTCAGGGTCTCAGCCTGGCGCTGCTGGGCCTGCTGCTGAGCCTGCTGCTGGACCAGCTGCTGGGCCTGCATCATTGCATATACCATCTAGAATATCTGTGTACCATCTATGGGTTGTCCTGCGGGGAATGGCATATAAGGCATCTGGGGTAGGAATGGTGGAGGTGGTGGCAGCTACTGCTCCTCTTGACTCGAGATCCTCTGATCCTCAGGTTCTGCCTGACGCGGAGTCTGATGCCTGTCCGATGGAACCTCGGGCTGCCCCGATGACTGTCCCAGGGGAGCTGGAGTCAACAGAAGGACCTACTCCAGTTCCGGTTCCCCTGATAATCCTGCGTCACGGGGAACATCGCCCGGCTACGCTACGCGTCCGATACGGAGATTCATAACTCTGAAAAAAAGTCATGACTGCGATCAGCATTGAGGAAGTAAACAAGATGCAATTCGGTAAAAGATATCGAGATTGAGGTGTCATGTGAAGGATTCAAACTTGTAGATGAGATTCCTAATATCTATTCCTAATTTGCAGGCTCGCTTGGCACAGTCAGGTGACCAAGACGATTTAAATCGGACCTGCATTGCCACATCCCGGTTCCAAAGATAAGGAACCGAGTCACGTGGCAATGGCCAGCAGCGCACTTCGGCAGACATCCCAATCTAATGGGCCCGTCGGAGTGCACCTAAGCTGTAAAGTACAATGAATAACCCAACACATAAGACATAAATAGTCAATCTAAATCTCATCCACAGGCAACAGATATAAGAGCACATAGAGGTAATCATAACAACTAATGTACAGAAAGGAATGTCACGAGATAATGTATCATAGTACAAATACTAGAGTAGTCACACGGGAACAAATCCGCTAGTACAAAATACTGGAATAAAAGTAAGCAATAAGATAACTTGGAACGGCATCATATAACTAGATAGTAATACCGTCCCAAGGAAAGAGTCACTACCAATGATCAGGCGAAGTCCTCGGGGATGACCTCGTCCTCGGCAGTGGATCCTGCTGCTGGATACGTACCCGGACCGTACTCCTCTGGATAATCCTCGTCGCCTAAACCTGGAAGGAAACCAGGTCCTCAGAGGGACGTAACAAGGTACAAAAATACAGCATGCCAGGTATAACAGAAAGTACAAGTACAATGACAGGATAATCTATCATAACCAAACAAGTGAGACACAATTTAAAGACAATGTTCGACGCGTGGGATGTCCAAAATAAAACTATAGCTCCGGACACGAAAACACACGGGACGTACCGCAGCTCCGGGCAAAGAGTCACACGGGTGATATAACTATACTAGATACATGATCACTACAGAAACAATACATATATATATATAAGCACGTGCAGAGGAGCCCAAATATCTCTTAACTGTCTTCCTCATCCCAAGCGGTCAACGATGGTGCGCTGAACCTGAACCTCTATCTAGCCGTCTCATCGCACAGAAATACTATCAACAAACGCGACCCTAAGGTCGTCCCAGTCTCCAGTCATGGTGTCAGTATCAGGATACAGGAAATCTGGCACGCTATCAGTGTATGAATGTGCCCTGGGGTGACGATATACTTATGTACGTACATCGAGGTATTACGAACATCTAACATTCGTTAGAAGACGTTACGACGAACATTTGCACCCGGTTGTGATCCGGACGTGAAGTAACGATCGTAAACAAATACACGCACAATGTACATAAAGAATCTATAAAATATCTATAACTAAAATACAGGATGGCAAGGTACACTTGCATGCGTCCGACTGCTGATGACGGGGATCCGGTACCACGTCCAAGTCCTCAGGTCCCGTAGTACCTAAAGACGTGATACAAACTCAATCAATAAACTAGCACACGGCAAACAGGGGTGTGACACACGTCTAAACATATACTACAATCTTAGTTACAAGACACATAGACACGACGATAAAGGGTTGACCAAGGTTGACTATTGGTATGTTACATTAAATCAAACTAATCATCTGTACAATATCATCAAACCACCTCAATCCTTCTATATTCAGCACAGTGTTCATTGGTATATCATGCATATTTATTCCTCATATTTTACCTCGGTGTGCACTGACGTTAATACGTACATTTACTGTCATCCTCAAATACTCAATAATTATTTAAACCTTCTGCTTTATATCATCGTTACCAAATCATAAAAAGTAATACTCTTAAATTAACCCATCATTAATTTACAGTCCCCAAATCACCGATTAGTGGTTTGATACTACACACTAGTTCACAATCAAATACGTGCTCCTCAGTGTTCATCAATGTTCAAATATCAGAATCTTATTTCTCAATAATTTAATTGGTTCAACAATATTAATCAATAGTGCATATATAAATTGCAATGCCCTAACATCTCAATATATATTCAATGCCTTAAATATTAATCTTGAAATTTCCACCCATGCATATAGTTCATAACCATCTTATATAATCCCAACACATAACAACAATCCACGTATTCTCATACCCTACTCATGTTTATCCATTTATTTTCATTTTAATTACTTATGAAGAATAACCCTAAACTCACCATTAAACCCTAATCTCATATCATTAACACATGCTCATTTATACTACACTACACTTACACTTACACAAACATAAACCCTAACTAATACACAAGACCATATATATATCAACATAGGGAGGGGGAGATTGTTTCACCTCGGCGAGGTGTTGCTGGTCAGAGGGGGTGATGGCCCGAGTAGACTGGCCTGAGGTGGAGAGGTCGACGGGGTAATCTCGCCGGAGCTCGCCGAAGAATGGTGGGAACAACCCGCCGGGGGGATGAGCTGCTGTCGGTGGTGGTTGAACGGACAGCAGGCCGGGCTCATGGCAGTCGAGGGTGGTGCGGGGAGAAGCTCGTGATGACGAAGTCGGTCGATAGAGGCTCCGACAACGGCAGTGGCGATGGTTCTGGACAGCGGGGATGGCAGTCGAGGGTGGTACGGTTGCACAGCAGGCCTGGCTCGTGGCGATGCTCGTCGGAGTAGAGTGGTTCGTAGCCGCGGGGAAGACTGGCCGGAGGGGGTGAAGCTGGGGGCAGTAATGGCAGATAGAGGTCTCAGCCGCCGGAGAGGAAGCTCGAGAGAGGTGGCCGGGTTTGGTAGCCCGCCAGAGCTCGAGAGAGGTGGCCGAGTTCGATTTGTGGGAGGAGGAGAGGAAGAAGAAGAAGAAAGAAAAAGGAAAAATGGAGAATAGGTTCAGTTTTTAATGGAGGAGAGGGAGGAGAGAGAGAGGAGGGTGAGGTTTCCTAGGTTTTGGGGATTAGGGTCGGCATGTGGTTGTGTGTAGGGATGGTGACATATAGGGAGGGGTGTGAGGATTGGAGGGTGAGGATTGTCCCATTTCAAATGTGTGGTTGAGATTTCAAATGAGTGAATTTATCTCTTCATGAAAATGAGAGGGGGAGGGTGCTTGACCGGTCAAGAAGAGGGTTGGCCTCTTCATTTGGCCTTGACCAATGAGGGCATGCCACATGTCACCATAATTGCAATTTAGCCCCTTAAGTTTGGGTATTTGCACAAACACATAAAATAATAGAAAAATTATAAGGGAATTGGTATTTGGTGTTTGGTGTTTTGTATGGTGAGGGGGTGTTGTGTGTTTTGCATGGGCTTAATTAAATGGGCATCGGAATTAAATTGGGGTTAAAATAGGATTAGTCAAGTTGGTATCCCCAATTTAATTAGAATAAAATTGTTATGTGCTCTTAAATTAAATGGGGGCACATGGGATCTCAATTGGGAGTGACACAAAGGTCAAGAATGGTGTAGGCTTGGTGTCAGTCTTGGACCCTTTAATTGGTCCGGCTCAACGATTGGGTTGGTGTCTCAAAATTGATGGCAACGACACCGATGCGCGATACGGGATTATATAAGGATTTCGGTTACGGATGATTGTGCAATTAATTTAGAGCACAAGGAAATATGATTTTGAGCCACGAAAAAGTCCAGCGCCTAAATTGGCGTGTCAAGTCAAAAGTACAACAGTCTGTTGGAATTTATGGGCTGATGTTGGGCTCCGAATAATTCAACAACGGTAGGACGCGCCAAGAGTTTAATTATAATGATCAGACATCTGCACCCTTACTCTAAACCTCAATCATCTGCTGCTAAAACAAAATTTTCCAACCCATACCAGACTATCTATAGAAATATTTGAGGGGGTTTACATTCTTCCCAACTTAGAAAAATTTTGTCCCGAAATTAAAAGTAAAGCACGATAATAGCTAAGAGAATTTTAAAAGCAACTAGTAATCAAATGCGGTAAGTAAATTCGTACCTTGGTCCTCAAATAAATACGGGAAACGCTGTCGAATGGAATCCTCGCGCTCCCAGGTAGACTCGCCTGGCGAATGATGCTTCCATGCAACTCTGACCAGTCGAATAGTCTGACCTCTCAAAGTCTTCTCACTGTGATCGAGTATCTCTACTGGCTGCTCTACGTAAGATAGACTAGGCCCGACTGTAATCTCCGAATGATCAAGCACATGGCTAAGGTCTGCCATGTATCTCCTCAACTACGATACGTGAAATACGTTGTGCACTCCTTCTAATGGTGGAGGCAATGCAAGACGATAAGCCACTTCGCCAACTCGTTCGAAGATGTCAAAAGGTCCGATGTACCTCGGGCTCAGCTTGCCTCTGCCTCCGAATCTGATGGTACCACGAGTAGGCGATATTCTAAAAAATACATGGTTACCTTCCTTGAACAACAAAGGTCTGCGGTGCGCATCTGCCCAATGTTTCTGTCTATCCTGTGCTGCACGCGGGTGGCTCTGAATCTGCTTGACTTTCTCCACTATCTGTGTCACCAACTCTGGACCAAGTATCTGACGCTCTCCCACGTCACTCCAACATACTGGTGACCTACACTTCCTGTTGTACAGTGCCTCATAAGGTGCCATCTGTATGCTAGCCTGGTAGCTGTTATTGTAGAAGAATTCTACCAAGTGTAGATGGTCCTCCCAAGATCCTCAAAATCAATCATGCACGCTCCCAACATATCCTCTAATATCTGTATCGTGCGCTCTGACTGGCCATCAGTCTGTGGATAATATGCAGTGCTGAACTTGAGACGAGTTCCTAGACTCTCATGCATACTCTGCCAAAAATATGACATGAATCTGGAATCACGATTCGATACGATGCTGACAGGCACTCCATATAGTCGTACTATCTGCCTCATATACATGTCAGCTAATATCTCTGTGGATTGCCCAACTCTGAAGGGCAAAAAATATGCAAACTTGGTGAGTCTGTCTACGACAACCCAAACTGCATCCTTTTCGCTAGGGCTCCGCAAAAATCCTGTGACGAAGTCCATGGTAATGTGTTCCCACTTCTACTCGAGAATGGGAAGCAACTATAATAGTCCTGCAGTCCCCTGATGTTCAGCCTTGACTTGCTGACAGACTAAACATCTCGCCGCAAATCTTGCAATCTTTCTCTCTTCATCCCATGCCACCGGAAATGTTGCCTCAAATCTCGGTACATCTTCGTACCCCCGGGATGAATAGAATAAATCGAGCTATGAGCCTCGGTCATCAACTCTTGGCATAGCTCGCCACTCGAAACGTATAGGCGATCTCCATACCTCAATGTTCCGTCTTCATGAATCCTGAGTTCCGTCTGCATGCCGGCCTCTGTCCTCTCTCGTAGACGTCGAAATCTCACATCTGTAGGCAGGGCTGCCTTGATCCTCTCAATCAAAGTAGACTGAACCTCGAGACTGGCCATCTGTCCATCTATGCCTGGCAATACAATCTCTATCCCAAGCTCCTAGAGATCCTCTAGCAATTGCCGCTGAGTCATCAAAAAGTATGCCATAGGCTTCCTGCTTAAGGCATCTGCTACTACATTCGCCTTGTCAGGGTGGTACTGTAACTCAATATCATAATCTGTCATCAACTCTAGCCAGCGCCTCTGTCTCATGTTGAGCTCCTTCTGCGTGTAGACATACTTCAGACTTTTATGATCTGTGTAAATCTCAACACGCTCACCATAAAGGTAGTGTCTCCATAGCTTTAGTGCAAATATTACTGCAGCTAGCTCTAAATCGTGCGTCAGATAGTTCTTCTTATGAACTCTCAGCTGTCTCGATGCGTAGGCTATCACCTTGCCATGTTGCATCAGTACACATCCTAATTCGCTCCCAGACGCATCACTGTACACTACAAATCCTTCTGATCCGGAAGGTAGTGTCAAAATCGGTGTTGATGTCAGACGCTTCTTCAGCTCATCGAAAGCCGCCTGACACTCGTCGGTCCAGATAAACTCCTTGCCTTTACGCGTCAGTCGCATCATAGGCGCAGCTATCCTCGAGAAGTTTTCAACGAACCTCCGATAATATCTGGCAAGTCCGAGCAAACTCCTAACCTCTGTAACTGATATAGGGGTAGGCCATGTCTCAACTGCAACTATCTTCTCCGGGTCAACTGATAGTCCATCTCCGGTGATTTTGTGTCCCAGAAATGGTACTCTATCCAAGCATAACTCACATTTGCTGAGCTTGGCGTACAGCCTCTCCTGTCTCAGCGTCTCCAACACGATCCTGAGATGTCTCTCATGCTCCTCCTGGCTCTTAGAATATACCAAGATGTCATCGATAAATACCACCATGAACTTATCTAAGTACTGGTGGAAAACATTGTTCATCAGACTCATAAATACTGCTGGCGTGTTGGTTAAAACCAAACGGCATGACTAAAAACTCACAGTGCCCATACTTCGTCCGAAAAGTCGTCTTCGGGATGTCCTCTCTCTGTACCTTGATCTGATGATAACCGGATCTGAGATCGATCTTCGAGAATACACATGCACCACTAAGCTGATCAAATAAATCATCGATGTGTGGCAGTGGATACTTGTTCTTTATCGTTACATAATTTAACGCCATGTAATCAATACACAAGCGTACTATCCCGTCCTTCTTAGATACAAATAGGATGGGTGCTCCCATGGAGATACACTAGCCCGTATGAAACCCTTATCTAAGAGGTCATCTACTTGGACTTTCGACTCAACCAACTCCTTCAGTGCTAGTATGTAAACGGGAGAAGTAACTGGCTCGTCTCTGGAGTCAACTCTATGGTGAACTCAATCTCTCTGTCAGGTGTCAGTCTTGGGAGATCCTCTGAAAATACATCCTCAAACTCTGATATAAAGTGAGGGTACATTGGTTCACCTTCTGCAATGTGTGTCGCTAGGGTAGGTTGGACACCATGCTCTCGGGCTCCCCGAAGAAACTCAAACTCTGGGTGATCTGGGGGTCTAAAGATGACACAACCACGACAGCAATCTAACGTTGCGTGGTATTGCCTCAACCAATCCATGCCTAGGACAATGTCATAGTCAGGCATGGAGAAGACCAGAAATCGGGCACGCATCTCTCGCCCGCAGACAACTACTGAACATGATCTACAAGTGTCGCTAACATGTACTATTCCACCTCCCGTAAGAATTCTCTTGATCTTCGAAAGGGGTGCAGTGGCTATTCAATGGGTGGCCACGAAACTAGCAGCTATAAAAGAGTGTGTGGCACCAGAATCAAATAGGACTACTGCTGGTAATGAAGCTACTAAGATAGTACTTCTTCGGCTGTCTCTGCCTCCTCTATAGTCATCGCGTAGGCCTGACCATGTCTCGGTGCCGGTGCCCTCGGCTGCTGCTGTCGAGCCTGCTGGAAGTGATCTGCCTGTGGGGCCAATGGTGGCCTCCTCTGATTTCCTCCTGGTGCTGGTGGTCGCGGTGCTCCAGCTCCTGCGTAAGGCGGCCTCGGTCCAGGAGGCTGCTGATAAGGCCTTGGTGCTGGCAAGGCTAGCCGATGAACCATCTATACTGGAGCCCTCTAGTCTGGGCAATCTCGGACTGCATGCTGGTCCTACCCACATCTCAAATAAGCGCCCAGTCTCCGTCGACAGTCCCTCAATAAATGTCCCTTCTTGCCGCAGTAATGGTATGTGGGAATAACAGCTCCCTGCTGGGGTGCTGCCCTCTGCTGCTGCTAATGTACTAGAGGATGCTTCGCAGGTCCTCCTTGCGGGGCTCAAACTGCTGATGACGATGCACAGGAGCGCTTCAGGCTGGCCTCCATCTTGTTGATGCGGTCCTGGCGTCGTGCTGCTAGTAATACCTCGGAGTAAGAGGTGGGGGCTATGGACCCGATAAACCTCTGGGTCTCGAAACTTAGGCCTTCATAGAACTTCTCGGCCTTCACCTCCTCGGTGGGTATCAGGTACGGTGCAAACCTACTCAGGCAGAGGAACTCAATATTGTATTCCTCTACAGTCATACTCCCCTGCCTGAGGTTCTGAATTCTATCCCGAAGCTCTGCTCGGGCAGTGGAGGGTATGTACATCTCCTGGAAGAGCCTAGAGAACTCTTCCCATATGGCATGGTCTAGTCCCAAACGCTGCTCCTTTAAAAGCCACCAGTGATGCACGTTGCCAGTAAGCTACATCCTGACGGCAGTCATCCATCGGTGTCAGGGGAGGTCGGTAGCCTCCAGCTGGTGCTGAATGCTGGTGAGCCATGTGTGGACCTTTGTCGGCTCCTTTGTGCCAGCAAAAGGTTGCAACATCATATGACGGAAGTCTATGACAGACCCCATCGTCGTCTGGTGTGCTGGCAGTGACGCCTGCCCCAAGGCCGTCACGATACTCTCTCTCAGGGTCTCAGCCTGGCGCTGCTAGGCCTGCTGCTGAGCCTGCTGCTGGACCTGCTATTGGGCCTGCATCATCGCATATACCATCTAGAACATCTGTGTACCATCCATGGGTTGTCCTACGGGGAATGGCATATAAGGCGTCTGGGGTGGAAATGGTGGAGGTGGTGGCAGCTACTGCTCCTCCTGACTCGGGATCCCCTGATCCTCAGGTCCTGCTTGACGCAGAGTCTGATGCCCGTCCGATGGCACCTCGGGCTACCCCTATGACTGTCCCATGGGAGCTAGAGTCAACAGAAGGACCTGCTCCAGTTCCGGTTACCCGGATGATCCTGCGTCACGGGGAACATCGCCCGGCTACGCTACGCGTCTGCTACGGAGATTCATAACTCTGAAAAGAAGTCATAACTGCGATCAGCGTTGAGAAAATAAACAAGATGCAATTCGGTAAAATATATCGAGATTGAGGTGTCATATGAAGGATTCAAACTTGTAGATGAGATTCCTAATATCTATTCCTAATTTGTAGGCTCGCTTGGCACAGTCAGGTGACCAAGACGATTTAAATCGGACCTGCATTGGCCACCAGAAAAACCTTGTCACGTCCCGGTTTCAAAGATAAGGAACCGAGTCACGTGGCAATGGCCAGCAGCGCACTTCGGCGGGCATCCCAATCTAATGGGCCCGTCGGAGTGCACCTAAGCTGTAAAGTACAATGAAAACCCAAAACATAACACATAAATAGTCAATCTAAATCTCATCCACAGGCAACAGATATAAGAGCACATAGAGGTAATCATAACAACTAATGTGCAGAAAGGAATGTCACGAGATAATTTATCATAGTACAAATACTAGAGTAGTCACACGGGAACAAACCCGCTAGTACAAAATACTGGAATGAAAGTAAGCAATAAAATAACTTGGAACGGCATCATATAACTAGATAGTAATACCGTCCCAAGGAAAGAGTCACTACCAATGATCAGACGAAGTCCTCGGGGATGACCTCTTCCTCGGTAGTGGGTCCTGCTGCTGGATACGTACCCGGACCGTACTCCTCTGGATAATCCTTGGCGCCTAAACCTGGAAGGGAACCAGGTCCTCAGAAGGACGTAACAAGGTACAAAAATACAGCATGCCAGGTATAACAGAAAGTATAAGTGCAACGACAGGGTAATCTATCATAACCAAACAAGTGAGACACAGTTTAAAGACAATGTTCGATGCGTGAGCTGTCCAAAATAAAACCGTAGCTCCGGACACGAAAACACACGGGATGTACCGCAACTCCGGGCAAAGAGTCACACGGGTGATACAACTACACTAGATACATGATCACTACAGAAACAATACATACATACATACATACACACACACACACACACACACACATATATATATATATATAAGCGTGTGTAGAGGAGCCCAAACGTCTAGTAACTGTCTTCCCCATCCTAAGCGGTCAATGATGGTGCGCTGAACCTGAACCTCTATCTAGCAATCTCTTCGCACAGAAATACTATCAACAAACGCGACCCTAAGGTCGTCCCAGTCTCCAGTCATGATGTCAGTATCAGGATACAGGAAATCTGGCACGCTATCAGTGTATGAATGTGCCCTGGGGTGACGTACGTACATCGAGGTATTACGAACATCTAACATTCGTTAGAAGATGTTACGACGAACGTCTGCACCCGGTTGTGATTCGGACACGAAGTATCAATCGTAAACAAATACCGCACAATGTACATAAAGAATCAATAAAATATCTGTAACTGAATTACAGGGTCGCAAGGTACACTTGCCTGCGTCCGGCTGCTGATGACGGGGATCCGGTACCACGTCCAAGTCCTCAGGTCCCGTAGTACCTAGAGACGAGATACAAACTCAATCAATAAACTATCACACGACAAACAGGGGTGTGACACACGTCTAAACATATACTACAATCTTAGTTACAAGACACATAGACACGACGATAGAGGGTTGACCAAGGTTGACTATTTGTACGTTACATTAAATCACACTAATCATCTGTACAATATCATCAAACTATCCTTAATCCTTCTATATTCAGTACAGTGTTCATTGGTATATCATGCATATTTATTCCTCATATTTTACCTCGATGTGCACTAACATTAATACGTACATTTACTGTCATCCTCAAATACTCAATTAATAATTATTTAAACCTTCTATTTTATATCATCGTTACCAAATCATAAAAAGTACTACTCTTAAATTAACCCATCATTAATTTCCAGTCCCCAAATCACCGATTAGTGGTTTGATATTACACACTAGTTCACAATCAAACACGTGTTCCTCAGTGTTCATCAATGTTCAAATATCAGAATCTTATTTCTCAATAATTTAATTGGTTCAACAATATTAATCAATAGTGCATATATAAATTGCAATGCCCTAACATCTCAATATATATTCAATGCCTTAAATATTAATCATGCAATTTCCACCCATGCATATAGTTCATAACCATCTTATATAATCCCAACACATAACAACAATCCACGTATTCTCATACCCTACTCATGTTTATCCATTTATTTCCACTTTAATTACTTATGAAGAATAACCCTAAACTCACCATTAAACCCTAATCTCATATCATTAACACATGCTCATTTACACTATACTACACTTATACTTACACAAACATAAACCCTAACTAATACACAAGACCATATATATATCAACATAGAGAGGTGGAGATTGTTTCACCTCGGCGAGGTGTTGCTGGCCGGAGGGGGTGATGGCCCGAGTAGACTGGCCTGAGGTGGAGAGGTCGACGGGGTAATCTCGCCGGAGCTCGTCGGAGAATGGTGGGAACAACCTGCCGGGGGGATGAGCTGCTGTCGGTGGTGGTTGAACGGACAGCAGGCCGGGCTCGTGGCAGTCGAGGGTGGTACGGGGAGAAGCTCGTGACGACGAAGTCGGTCGATGGAGGCTCCGGCAATGGCGGAGGTGGCAGTTCTGGACAGCGGGGATGGCAGTCGAGGGTGGTGCGGTTGTACAGCAGGCCGGGCTCGTGGCGATGCTCACCTGAGTAGAGTGGATCGTAGCCGCGGGGAAGACTAGCCAGAGGGGGTGAAGCTGGGGGCAGTAATGGCAGATGGAGGTCTCGGCCGCCGGAGAGGAAGCTCGAGAGAGGTGGCCGGGTTTGGTAGCCCGCCGGAGCTCGAGAGAGGTGGCCGGGGTTCGATTTGTCAGAGGAGGAGAGGAAGAAGAAGAAGAAGGAAAAATGGAGAATAGGTTCGGTTTTTAATGGAGGAGAGGGAGGAGAGAGAGGGGGGTGAGGTTTCCTAGGTTTTAGGGATTAGGGCCGACATGGGGTTGTGTGTAGGGATGGTGACATATTATAGGGAGGGGTGTGAGGATTGGAGGGTGAGGTTTGACCCATTTCAAATGTGTGGTTGAGATTTCACATGAGTGAATTCATCTCTTCATAAAAATGAGAGGGGGAGGGTGCTTGACCGGTCAAGAAGAGGGTTGGCCTCTTCGTTTGGCCTTGACCAATGAGGGCATGCCACGTCATCATAATTACAATTTAGCCCCTTAAGTTGGGGTATTTGCACAAACACATAAAATGATGAAAAATTTGTGGGGGAATTGGTATTTGGTGTTTTGTAGGGTGAGGGGGTATTATGTGTTTTGCATGGACTTAATTAAATAGGCATCGGAATTAAATTGGGATTAAAATAGGATTAGTCAAGTTGGTATCCCCAATTTAATTAGAATAAAATTGTCATATGCTCTTAAATTAAATGGGGGCACATGGGACCTCAATTGGGAGTGACACAAAGGTCAAGAATGGTGTAGGCTTGGTGTCAGTCTTGGACCCTTTAATTGGTCCGGCTCAACGGGTTGGATTGGTGTCTCAAAATTGATGGCAACGACACTGGTGCGCGACACGAGATTTAAATAAGGATTTCGGTTACGGAAGATTGTGCAATTAATTTAGAGCACAAGGAAATATGATTTTGAGCGACGGGAAAGTCCAGCGCCTAAATTGGCGTGTCAAGTCAAAAGTACAACAGTCTGTTGGAATTTATGGGCTGATGTTGGGCTCCGAATAATTCAACAACGGTAGGGCGCGCCAAGGATTTAATTATAATAATCAGACATCTACACCCTTACTCTAAACCTCAATCATCTGCTGCTAAAACAAAATTTTCTAACCCATACCAGACTATCTATAGAAATATTTGAGGGGGTTTACACAAATGCTTGTAGATAAGTAAAAATGAGTAAAAATGAGTGATTGTAGAATAAGCATACAAAGATGGGAACGAGTATAAATGGGTGATTCTAATCAAAATACGGTACAAAATAGGCATGGAATGGTAAAAACGAGTATATAATTACTATTCTAACCGAAATAGTTTTCAAATGCTCGTAGAATGGTGAAAAAAGTATATAATTACTATTCTAACCAAAATAATTACTATTCTAACCAAAACTGTTATTGAAAATGAGTATAAGTGAGTTACCCAAACCAAAATTTGGTGTAGAATTATCATATAATGATAAAAACAAGTATAGATGGGTGATTCTAACCGAAATATGTATAAAATATGCATAGAATAGTGAAAACGAGTATAGATGGGTGATTCTAACCAAAATAAGATATTAAATACTCGTATACAGGTGAAGACAAGTATAAATGAGTGTTTCTAAACCAAATATAGTGTAGAATAAGCATACAAAGATGGGAACGAGTATAAATGGATGATTCTAATCGAAATATGGTGCAAAATAGGCATAAAATAGTGAAAACGGGTATATAATTACTATTCTAACCGAAATAAGATTTATAAATGCTCGTAGAATGGTAAAAATGAGTGATTGTAACCAAAATATTGGTGATAAACACCAGCATATATGTAAAGATGAAAACGAGTATATATGGGTGATTCTAATCGAAATAGGGTATAAAAAGGCGTACAAAGGTGGAAACAAGAAAAGATGGATAATTCTAACCAAAATATGGTATAATACGACATAGAATACTGAAATCGAGTATATATGGGTGATTCTAACTGAAATATAGTCTAAAACAGGCATAGAATGATGAAAGCGAGCATAGATAGGTGATTTTGAATAAAATATAGTTTAGAATAGATGTAGATTAGTGAAATTAAGTACATATTCATAAATCTACTTGAAATTAAGCATAACAGTGATATAGACTAGTGAAAACGAGTATCAAATGCTCGTAACTAGTGAAAACGAGTATAAATGAATGATTCTAACGAAAATATAGTTTAGAATAAGCGTTCAATGATGAAAAATAGTATGGATGGGTGATTCTAATTGAAATATGGTATAAAACGGATGTAAACTAGAGAAAACGAGTATAAATAAGTGATTCTAACCGAAATATAGTTTAGAATGGACGTAAATTGGTGAAATCGAGTATAAATGCATGATTCTAACCGAAATAAGGCTTAGAATGAACGTACAATAATAAAATGAGTAATAGATCGGTGATTCTAACCGAAATATAGTATAAAATAGGTTTAGAATGGAGAAAACGAGTACAGATTGGTGACAGATTTAGAATAGAGAAAACGAGTACAGATTGGTGAGAGGTTTAGAATGGAGAAAACGAGTACAGATTGGTGATTCTAATCAAAATATGGTTTAGAATGGATGTAAATTGGTGAAACCGTTTATAGATGCGTGACAAAGTGGCATAGATTTAGTGGAATTGAGTATATAAATGTGATTCTAACTGATATAAGGTATCAAATGCTCGTAAACTAGTGAAAACGGGTATAAATTAGTGATTCTAGCTGAAATATGTTGTCGAATGATCATACAATGATAAAAATGAGTATATATGGATATTCTAACCGAAATATTATATAAAAAATATAAAATGGTGAAACTGAGTATAGTTGGACGATTCTAACCGAGATATGGTCTAAAATAGGGTAGAATGGTAAAACGAGTATAGATGGGTGATTCTAATTAAAATATGGTTTTGAATAGGAGTTGATTGGTGAAATTAGCTCTAACCGAAATATAAAAGTGGCCTAGATTACTGAAAACGAGTATATAAATGCGATTTTACTTGAAATATGGTTTTAAATAGGAGTTGATTGGTAAAAACGAGTATAGATGAATGATTTTAAACAAAATATGGTTTAGATTGAACATACAATGATGAAAACGAGTATAGATGAATGATTCTAACTGAAATATGGTATAAAATAATTGTAAACTGTTGTTGAAAATGAGTATAAGTGAGTTACCCAAGCCAAAATATGGTGTAGAATGAGCATAAAATGATAAAAATGAGTATAGACGAGTGATTCTAACCGAAATATGTATAAAAGAGGCATAGAATGGTGAAAACAAGTATAGATGGGTGATTCTAACCGAAATATGATATAAAAGAATCAAAGAATGGTAAAAACGAGTATAGATAGGTGATTCTAACCAAAATTAGGTATCAAATGCTCATATATAGGTGAAGACGAGTATAAATGAATGATTCTAACCGAAATATAGTGTAGAATAAGGATACAAAGATGGAAACGAATATAAATGGATGATTTTAATCGAAATATGGTAGTCCTGGACTGGTGAAAACTAGTATATAATTACTATTCTAACCAAAATAAGTTTTCAAATGCTCGTAGAATAGTGAAAAAGAGTATAAATGAGTGATTGTAACTAAAATATGGGTGATAAAAATGAGTATATATGGGTGAGCATACAATGATAAAAACGAGCATATATGGATAATTCTAACCGAAATATGGTATAAAAATAGGCGTACAAAGGTGAAAACGAGTACAGATAGATAATTCTAACCAAAATATGGTATAAAACAGGCATAGAATACTGAAAACGAGTATATATGGGTCATTCTAACTGAAATATAGTCTAAGACAGGCTTATAATAGTGAAAGCGTAGTATATATAGGTGATTCTGATTGAAATATGATTTAGAATATATGTAGATTAGTGAAACCGAGTACAAATTCGTAAATCTACCCAAAATAGGGCATAAAAGTGACTTAGACTAGTGAAAATGAGTATCAAATGCTCGTAGACTGGTAAAAATGAGTATAAATGAATGATTCTAATGTAAATATGGTTTAGAATGAGCGTACAATGATAAAAAAGAGTACGAATGGGTTATTCTAATTGAAATATGATATACAACGATCGTAAAATAGAGAAAACGAGTATAAATAAGTGATTCTAAATAAAATATGGTTTATAATGGGAGTAAATTGGTAAAATCGAATATAGATGCATGATTCTAACCGAAATAAAGCTTAGAATGAGTGTACAATGATAAAGTGAGTAATAGATGAGTGATTCTAATTGAAATATAGTATAAAATAGGTTTATAACGGTAAAAACGAGTACATATGGTGGTTTTAATCGAAATATGGTTTAGAATGGACGTAGATTGGTGAAATCGCTTAGAGATACGTGATCCTAATCGAAATAAGGTATAGAAGTTCCCTAGATTTAGTAGAATTGAGTATATAAATGTGATTCTAAGTGAATTAAGGTATCAAATACTCGGTAGACTGGTGAAAATGAGTTTAAATGAGTGATTCTAACTGAAATATGTTGTAGAATGATCATACAATGATGAAACGAGTATAGATCAGTATTCTAACTGAAAATATTGTATACAAATTTGTAAAATGCTAAAATTGAGTATTGTTGGGCGATTCTAACCGAGATATGGTCTAAAACAGGGTTAGAATGGTAAAAACGAGTATAGATGGGCAATTCTAATTGAAATTTTGTTTTGAATAGGCGTTGGTTGGCGAAATCGAGTATATATGCGTAGCTCTAACCGAAATATAAAAGTGGCCTAGAAAATGAGTATATAAATGCGATTCTACTTGAAATAAGATACCAAATGCTCGTAGATTGGTAAAAAGAGTATAAATGAATAATTCTAAACGAAATATGGTTTAAAATAAACGTACAATGATGAAAGCGAGTATAAATGGATTATTCTAACCGAAATATGGTATAAAACGGTCGTTAGACTGTTATTAAAATCCAGTATAAATGAGTTACGTAAATCGAAATATGGTGTAGAATAAGCATACAATGATGAAAACGAGTATAGATGGGTAATTCTAAACAAAATATGTATAAAAGAGGCATCAAAATGGTGAAAAACGAATATAGATGGTTGATTCTAACAGAAATATGATTTAAAAATCAAAAAATGGTGGAAAACGAGTATAGATGGGTGATTCTAACCAAAATAAGGTATCAAATGCTCGTTTACAGGTGAAGACGAGTATAAATGAGTGATTCTAACCGAAATATAGTGTAGAATAAGCATACAAAGATAGGAACGAGTATAAATGGATGATTTTAATCGAAATATGGTGCATTTTAATCAAAATATTGTGCAAAATAGGCCTCAACTGGTGAAAAACTAGTATATAATTACTATTCTAACTGAAATAAGTTTTCAAATGCTCATAGAATGGTGAAAATGAGTATAAATGAGTGATTGTAATTGAAATATGGGTGATAAAAATGAGTATATATGGGTGAGCATACAATGATGAAAACGAGCATATATGGATGATTCTGACCGAAATATGGTATAAAATAGGTGTACAAAGGTGAAAACAATTACAGATGGATAATTCTAACCAAAATATGGTATAAAACATGTCACTACAACATTCCGAAAACAGGGGTATTTTCGACTTTTTATAATATTTAATATTATGGTCGATACAATTAAGTAATTGCATGATAAGTATATTTGATTTAAATAAATATGTGAGATGTGTAATTAAATATATAATTATATACAGTGTTCGTTTATGTTTGAGCTGGTAGACTTGACCTAGAAGCCACTAGTCGAACACCTGTCCGAATTATGGGATTATGTGGTTAATTATTTTATTTAGAATTAATTTATTGGAGGTTGTAATTAACTACCGCAATTTATTTAATTATTGCGCCCTGTCCTTGCTTCGAAATTGGAGCGCTACCCTAGCTTTTGTCTTCCAACAAATTTCACAATCTTGCCCTAGACATGCCCGCCTTCCATTTTGCTATTTTTGCAACTCATAATTATGCTCTCTGTACCTTATTTCTAGCCGCACAAAAATCGTCGCGGACGTTTATTTAATTCCTAAATAAATTCCTATTTTGTATCGTTGTGCGTTCCAATCGAAATTGGAGGCAATCTTGACCTATTTTTCGTACAGCCCAAATTAGGGTAATATTCTATTCTGAGTCTTCTTCATTAATGATATTGATGACCCGACCTGATTTTGGTCCCATGTACTCCTAATTAATTTTAGAACACAACTTGCATTTATTTCTAATTAAATTGAGGATACCATTTTAACCGATTTCAAAAATCCCAATTTAATTCCAGTGCCCTGCTATTTGAGCCCATACCAAACACACAATGTCCCCTGACCCTATAAAACACCAGACACCGAATCGCCCGCCAAATTTTTGTCATTTTATGCGTATGTGCAAATACCCAAATTTAAGGGGGCTAATTTGCAAATTTGTATTTTTGGTGTCAACACCTCATTTGTTTAAAACAATGAAGGAGCCCTAATATTTAACTAAGTCTCTCACCCTCATCCCACATGAAGAAACCCTCATGACAAATCTAGGCCATCCATTCAATGGGTGCATCATAACCCTTCATTCCCACACACTACCCTATTTAAAGTCACATCATTCCCTCTTCCCTAGGAAGCCCTAATCCCCAAAAACCTAGGTTTTCCCACCTCCTCACAAGCCCCCATCTCCCACACTCAACCGTAGCATTTTTCTTCTTCCCTTCTTCTTCTTTTTTCTCCTCTTCTCTTCTTCTTCTTTCTTCTTTCTTCACCTCCTTCTTGTTATTTTTGAATTTTAAAGGAAGGGGGGGAAACTCAACCCCCACTGTTCACTTTCACCCACAGACCGACCGGCCTCCTCAGTCCGGCGACCCAGCTCCTACCGCCGAGTCTTCCCCGAGCTCCTCCCAACTCCCCGACCGAACTCCTCCACCATCCACCTCTTACTCGACTCCGGCCTGCTGCTGCTCACCGCGCCGGCAACTCCATACACTACCACTCCGGCACCGCCCCACTCTTCTTCCCCTCCTCCTCGTAGCACCCTGCTCCGGCCACCTGGTCAGCTCCGACCCCCGAGCATCCTCCCCTCGCACCACCAACCGGCCAGACCCCCGACCCGCTGGCTGCTGCTCGGCCCATCTCCCCTCCACTGTTCTTCACCCCTCCCGTCCACACTCTGACGGCCAACCACTGCTCCTCCCCGCTGCAACTGCACCCGACCACCCCGGCCTACAGCGACTGCCCCTGACCCAGCCGAGCCCTCTCCCGCTGCCAACTCCTATCACCACCACCTCCATCTACATCTACCACCACCACCTCCATCTACATCTACCACCACCACCTCCATCTACATCTACCACCTCCATCACCATTACCACCGTGTACTCCTCCTCCCCCGCCTGTCGTCATCCCCCTGGCCTAAGCTCCGGCCAAGCCCGACCACCCCCTGTAAGCTCCTCCCCTCTTTCATTGGGATACATATATATACTATGTAATAGTATATATACTATGTAGTAATATATATGTATTCTATGTTAATGTATATGTATTTGTATATATTAATTAATATGTAGATATATATATGTATATCAAATACGTATACGTATATTTGTGTATTGTGTATGTGTGTATACGAGTATTAGAATGTATTTTATATAAATATAAATTGGTATATATATGTTAATGTATATAGTGTATTTTTATTAGTGTATATATATTTCATATATATATATATATACGCGTATATGTAAATATATATGTATATATATATCTCGCGTATTCCTCTATTTTTATATATATGTATATTAAAATGTATGTTAGTATAAATACGTATTAAGTATATATATGTATTAATTTATCTGTATACATATAGTACATGTTAATGTATGTTTTAGTATTTAATGTTATATGTTATATAATAAATTGGTATATATATAACCGTATTTTGGTATAAATATATATATATAGATTTATATTTTCGTATTGGTATATGTATGTATGTATGTATGTATGTATGTATGTATGTATATATATATGTTGTATTGGTTTATATATATATAAATATAAATTGGTATATTTACCTGTATATAGTATAAGTATGATTTGGTATAATTATATATATATATATATATATATATATATATATATATATTTGATTGGTATAGATACAAATATGTATTTTGGTATATGAATATATATTTATATACATCTATTTAGTGTATATACATATATACGTATTTTGTACAAATTACTGATAGGCTTATATATATATATATTATATACGTATTGATTGGTATATACTCTGAGTGTAAATGTGTATTTATATACGTATCCCTACTAGATGACCCTAGTTGACTAGTGCCATGCCTGGCATAGCCCTGAGGTCAGTGTATTTCTATTGTGTGTTAGTGTAGCATCTGATACAAGTGATATTGTGATATGTTTATAGGACTGTTGGTTCATCCAGGGGATACTCTAGAACAGGACACCAGTATTTACCAGCTAAGGACCCAAAGCAAGTACATTTCTCTGATAATTTCTAATTGTTGATAATTTCTATAAGTTCAATAATCTAGAAATGTTATATCTGAATCCTTGACACTGTGCTACACGGACTAGTATATAGCTTGGATCTGCAGTCATGAGATGTTACATTGATTATCGTATTGGCATTATACACGACATGTATATTAGACATCGTATATGATAGATTAGACTTGCTCGTGTATCGTGACGTGTCATGGTTGGATCCACAGTGCTAGTTGGGGGCGGGGAAGTAGTTAGTAAGAAATGTGATCATAACCTTTTATTACAGTGTAGAACAATGTAAGTGTTAATTATGCCCTTCATATATGATTAGCCAGGCCTTATAGCTCTCGTACATGTTCCCAAGCCGATCATATTTCGAAGCTACTATTTCAAACACTTAGAATAGATTACAGTTCCCTATTTTAAATCATATACTACATCACCCGTATATGATACTGTACCTTGTTCTTTTCATGTTCATATATGCACTGACTGTATCATATTGCCTATTGCCTGTCTCTTTACATTGCATGTCTCTTTATTTTGCCATTGCATTTATTCACTGTCTTCTCAGTATCTAGCATCAATTGTTTATTGCTTTATAGTCCTTATCAATTAAATGGAACTGTTGTTTGAGATTGTACTTTGCTCCTTCCTGACTGGAAATATTTTTCCAGACTATGCCTTAGAGGATCGGTGTCCGACACTTTTTGGACCATATGGTGAGTAGCTGCGACTTGGGCTTGATAGTTTAGTTGTGATTCCGGGAGGTCTAGCCGGAATCACTAGTTTTCTGGTTAGTTCTTTTAGTAGACTATTTGTACCGGATTTGTCTCCGGCATACTTTGATGAGACATGGATATTGTTGAGTTAGATTATTACATTTAGACTTGTGTTGTATTTAATTTTATTTGTTCGATATCTTATCGTGCTGTAGTCCTGTGATTGAGTATGTGTTCGTTTTATTGTGTCATCCGGGCCTCCTTATGGAGATTGGATGCTTGTGTGAGATTAGCTAGATAGTATCATGACATTGACAGCGTTCTACCGCCGATGCTGCGGCGTAGGCTGGACGTACCTGCGTACTCGTGCCCCAATTCCGGGTGCGGGTCGTGACACGTTTTTAGTGGTGGCCCATGCAGGTCAGACTTCGCAAGTTATGCGATGTCGTGGTAGTGTGGCATCTTTGTTATATTATTGCGCGCCTGCGATAGAATCTAGGACATAGGATACTAGGATGAGAGCGAATACTCAATCACAATTCCTTGAGAGATTCCTGGGATGACCCCTGAGAATCATGTTAAAATTCCCAATTTAAAACATTTCCCTTGTATTCCGTCCATTCTCACTTATTGATATTGAATTTGATTATTATTGATTAGTTATTAAATTAGGATTTTGGTTCCATTGTAGGGTTTGATTTCATATCAAGATAAAATTTACAGACTAATTTATGGTATTATTTGATGACACACGTCGATGAGGACAGTGAAAAAGATAACACTAGGGCTATTGGACTACAAAAGGTGGATTTTAATTTTAATTTGAGGATTAAAAATGAATTGCAAATTTTAAGAATTTTTGAGGAATTCAGATTCAATTCAATGAACATAGACAAAACTGTAAGGATTTTTGGAAGTGATAAAATTTTTGTTTCAGTATTTAAATAATTAACCTTGAGGAAAGTGTATGCATTTTACTTTAAAATTTATTCGAGGAGTTATTTTGAGGAATTTATTTTGAGGATAAAAATCTTATAGTGGGAGAGATATATTAGTATATAAGTAGATAAGATGCATGTGTAAGGATCTGTTGGCTTGAGCATGATTGAGATCTCACTGCCAACTGACTTGGGTGTCCATCTAGGGTTGTATTAGGGAGAGCAGTACTTAGTATGATGTGTTGCATTTGATATGCACTTGAGTGATAAGAATAACTAGTATCAATGGTTGCAGTAGGTAAGGAAGCTAGCAGTGAGTGTGCTTGTAGTAGAACTGTGGTACCTAGGGGATAGAGGTATCAAACCTTGGATGCATCATTGACCTGTGCAATCACAACTAGGAATATTATTCCAATCTATTTACCATGAATGTTGCTTCTTTAGAACTATACTGTCCTTCCTTGATGATATCGTATTTTTGCCTAAATTGATTCTTTGGGATCTGTCTTCAGGATGTCGCCGAAGACACGGTCTATGAGAGTGGGAGCATCAGCTTTAGAGGGGTCTGCCACCTCTCCACCTGAGGGACAGACAGCCGTAGTTCCTCCTACATCTCCGATGCATGTAGGAGTGTCTGCACTTTTCGGGGATCCTCCTCCCCCACCTGTTCAGAGGATTGCCGCAGCTGTGACGGACAACCTTCCTCCTCCACCGACTCCAATTTTCGGAGGTTTGCCCATTGACGGGGCGCAGATGTTTACCTTGATCCAGGACATGGTAGATGCCCAGAGAGTGACGGCAGACGCTCAGCGAGTTCAAGCTGAGGCTCAGAGGGTGCAAGCAGAAGCGCACCAGGCACAAACCGAGCTGATGAGAGAAAACATGGAGAATGCTCATCAGGTGACTCTCCAAGCTTTGGAGAGAGTAGCACAATACCAGCAGTTTCCTGGCCAACAACAGCAGAGATCAGCCACTATAGTGGATTTTAAGAGGATGATGCCTCGAGAGTTCAAAGGCACCGAAGGGATACTCTACGCAGATGACTGGCTAGAGGATATAGAGAGGAGCCTGCGATTGACCCAGATTCCGGAGAACTTGCAGATAGAAGCCGCTGGGAGTCAGATGTTCGATATCGCACTCATGTGGTATCGCACGGAGCCGAGAATTACTGCGCAAGGACTTACTTGGGAGACCTTCAAGGACCTCTTCAAGGAGAAGTTCTTTCCTGACGTGGCATTGGGAACCTTGGAAAGTCAGTTTCATGACTTGGTTCAAGAAAACATGTCGGTCGACGAGTACGTTGCAGAATTCTGTAGATTGAGCCGTTTTGCATCGTCTATGATTCGGGACCCAGGAGATCGAGCCCGGAAGTTTAGAAAGGGACTGACGAGAGAGATTAGGTCGCGTACTTCTGGTCGTCGTATCGCTACCTTTGAGGGTATCTTGATGGATGCCCAGATTGCAGAAGAGGATCTGGACCTTAGGCCTAAGAGGAGTCACAACATTTTTGGAGATACGAATGGTAGCGCAGGACCGGCCAAGCATCCCCGTATTCAGCACCAACAGCAGTACCAAGTACCAGTTCATATTCAGCCATGGATATTTCAGCATCCACAGCAATACCTGGCACCAGTTCATATTCAGCAATATCCATGGGCGTATCAGTATCAACAACAGTACCAGGCACCAGTCCGAGTTCAGCAGGATCAGCAACAGCCTCCGAGAGAGACACAGCAGACTTGTTATTTCTGTAAGAAGTCAGGTCACCTTTGGGAGAGCTGTAGAACGAGGCTAGGACTTTGTTTGCACTGCGGCACTGCGGGACATCGAGTAAGGGATTGTTTTCTAGCCCCTTATCTTCCCGGCCAGCGTGCAGTTTCATATTATAGAGATCCAGTTAGGCTACCTGTGGAACCGTATATTGCTCAGCACCCGTGAAGGGAATCATCCCAGCAGGGCGGGGCATTTGCGATGACGGTCGAGGAGACCGATACTGCAGGTAATGTGTTAGCAGGTTCTGTTCTTTCCTTCCTTCTGTCCCTCTCTATTTGATTGATTGATTGATTCCTTAGTACAATAGTTGTATGGATGATTTTCTTGTTAGAATGTAGTTAGTAGTACACCCTGATACAGAGACTGCAATACCATGATAAAAGATACTATGACCGTACATATTCCCTTAGGTTGCATGTTGTATGATTGTAGGAAAGATTTTTTTTTTGACCATGATTATCGGGGTTTGACCATGACGAAGATTCCTGAAGGGGTTATGACTTGACAAGAGAGACGATGATTAAAATTTGAGGATAAACATCGATTTAAATAAAGGGTTAAGAAATTAACATGGCATAACGGATGGTTTATTAATTCCAGGAAGGATATGATATGATTGAGGTTATCATTAGAATTTGAGGAAATTAAGGAGATTATCAGTATAATTATTTGATTGCAAGTTATGAATTTTTAAATTTTATATTTGGATGTTGCATTTGGAGAATCTATAAGTATCGCATTGTTGAGTATTTTGAGGAAAGAGGAAATTGATGGATAAAATCATTGATGGATTAATGTTTGAATTCAAACTTTTTGGGACAAGATTTATATTTTATATATGTGCATTGATTAAAACTAAATTAGAGGAGTGGATATTAAATTCCGAGTATTGAATTATTAACTTAAAATTTCGGGAAACTTTTTTGATAAAAATGGACTTTGATTTTGTTTCGAGGATTTTTCTAGGAATGCAATAATTTCAGAATTTTTGAAAATTGTGAAAGGATATTGTGGATTATTACCTGATTTCGTGGTTGATGAATTTAATTTTTGATGGAAAATAATAATGTGTATGAAAAAATACTACTATGAGGATTTTAAATTTCGAGGACGAAATTCTTTTAAGGAGGGTAGACTTGTCACTACCACGTTCCGAAAACAGGGGTATTTTTGACTTTTTATAATATTTAATATTATGGTCGTTACAATTAAGTAATTGCATGATAAGTATATTTGATTTAAATAAATATGTGAGATGTGTAATTAAATATATAATTATATACAGTGTTCGTTTATGTTTGAGCTGGTAGACTTGACCTAGAAGCCACTAGTCGAACACCTGTCCGAATTATGGGATTATGTGGTTAATTATTTTATTTAGAATTAATTTATTGGAGGTTGTAATTAACTACCGTAATTTATTTAATTATTGCGTCCTGCCCTTGCTTCGAAATTGGAGCGCTACCCTAGATTTTGTCTTCCAATAAATTTCACAATCTTGCCCTAGACATGCCCACCTTCCATTCTGCTATTTTTGCAACTCATAATTATGCTCTCTGTACCTTATTTCTAGCCGCACAAAAATCGTCGCGGACGTTTATTTAATTCCTAAATAAATTCCTATTTTGTATCGTTGTACGTTCCAATCGAAATTGGAGGCAATCTTGACCTATTTTTTTGTGCGGCCCAAATTAGGGTAATATTCTATTCTGAGTCTTCTTCATTAATGATATTGATGACCCGACCTGATTTTGGTCCCATGTACTCCTAATTAATTTTAGAACACAACTTGCATTTATTTCTAATTAAATTGAGGATACCATTTTAACCGATTCCGAAAATCCCAATTTAATTCCAGTGCCCTGCTATTTGAGCCCATACCAAACACACAATGCCCCCTGACCCTACAAAACACCAGACACCGAATCGCCCGCCAAATTTTCGTCATTTTATGCGTCTGTGCAAATACCCAAATTTAAGGGGGCTAATTTATAAATTTGTATTTTTGGTGTCAATACCTCATTTGTTTAAAACAATGAAGGAGCCCTAATATTTAACTAAGTCTCTCACCCTTATCCCCACATGAAGAAACCCTCATGACAAATCTAGGCCATCCATTCAATGGGTGCATCATAACCCTTCATTCCCACACACTACCCTATTTAAAGTCACATCATCCCCTCTTCCCTAGGAAGTCCTAATCCCCAAAAACCTAGGTTTCCCCACCTCCTCACAAGCCCCCATCTCCCACACTCAACCGTAGCATTTTTCTTCTTCTCTTCTTCTTCTCTTTTCTCCTCTTCTCTTCTTCTTCTTTCTTTTTCTTCACCTCCTTCTTGTTATTTTTGAATTTTAAAGGAAGGGGGGAACTCAACCCCCACTGTTCACTTTCACCCACAGACCGACCGGCCTCCTCAGTCCGGCGACCCAGCTCCTACTGTCGAGTCTTCCCCGAGCTCCTCCTAACTCCCCGACCGAACTCCTCCACCATCCACCTCTCCCTCCGATCTCCTCCTTCCTCGACTCCGGCCTGCTGCTGCTCCGGCCGACAACTCTATACACCACCACTCCGGCACCGCCCCACTCTTCTTCCCCTCCTCCTCGTAGCACCCTGCTCTGGCCACCCGGTCAGCTCCGACCCCGAGCATCCTCCCCTCGCACCACCAACCGGCCAGACCCCCGACCCGTTGGCTGCTGCTCGGCCATCTCCCCTCCACTGTTCTTCACCCCTCCCGTCCAAACTCCGGCGGCCAACCACTGCTCCTCCCCGCTGCAACTGCACCCGACCACCCCGGCCTACAGCGACTGCCCCCGACCCAGCCGAGCCCCCTCCCGCTGCCAACTCCTATCACCACCACCTCCATCAACATCTACCACCACCACCTCCATCTACATCTACCACCACCACCTCCATCTACATCTACCACCACCACCTCCATCACCATTACCACCGTGTACTCCTCCTCCCCCGCCTGTCGTCATCCCCCTGGCCTGAGCTCCGGCCAAGCCCGACCACCCCCTGTAAGCTCCTCCCCTCTTTCATTGGGATACATATATATACTATGTAATAGTATATATACTATGTAGTAATATATATATGTATTCTATGTTAATGTATATGTATATGTATTTGTATATATTAATTAATGTGTAGATATATATGTATATAAATACGTATACGTATATTTGTGTATTGTGTATGTGTGTATACGAGTATTAGAATGTATTTAATATAAATTTAAATTGGTATATATATGTTAATGTATATAGTGTATTTTTATTAGTGTATATATATTTCATATATATATATACGCGTATATGTATATATATATATGTGTATATATATCTCGCATTCCTCTATTTTTATATATATGTATATTAAAATGTATGTTAGTATAAATACGTATTAAATATATATGTATTAATTTATCTGTATACATATAATACATGTTAATGTATGTTTTAGTATTTAATGTTATATGTTATATAATAAATTGGTATATATATAACCGTATTTTGGTATAAATATATATATATATATATATATATATATATATATATATATATAGATTTATATTTTCGTATTGGTATATGTATGTATGTATATATATATGTTGTATTAGTTTATATATATAAATGTAAATTGGTATATTTACCTGTATATAGTATAAGTATGATTTGGTATATATATATATATATATATATATATATATATATATATATATATATATATATATATATATATATATATATATATATATATATATATATATATTTGATTGGTATAGATACAAATATGTATTTTGGTATATGAATATATATTTATATACATCTATTTAGTGTATATACATATATACGTATTTTGTACAAATTACTGATAGGCTTATATATATATATTATATACGTATTGATTGGTATATACTCTGAGTGTAAATGTGTATTTATATACGTATCCCTACTAGATGACCCTAGTTGACTAGTGCCATGCCTGGCATAGCCCTGAGGCCAGTGTATTTCTATTGTGTGTTAGTGTAGCATCTGATACAAGTGATATTGTGATATGTTTATAGGACTGTTGGTTCATCCAGGGGATACTCTGGAACAGGACACCAGTATTTACCAGCTAAGGACCCAAGGCAAGTACATTTCTCTGATAATTTCCAATTGTTGATAATTTCTATAAGTTCAATAATCTAGAAATGTTACATCTGAATCCTTGACACTGTGCTACACGGACTAGTATATAGCTTGGATCTGCAGTCATGAGATGTTACATTGATTATCGTATTGGCATTATACACGACATGTATATTAGACATCGTATATGATAGATTAGACTTGCTCGTGTATCGTGACGTGTCATGGTTGGATCCACAGTGCTAGTTGGGGGCGGGGAAGTAGTTAGTAAGAAATGTGATCATAACCTTTTATTACAGTGTAGAACAATGTAAGTGTTAATTATGCCCTTCATATATGATTAGCCAGGCCTTATAGCTCTCGTACATGTTCCCAAGCCGATCATATTTCGAAGCTACTATTTCAAACACTTAGAATAGATTACAGTTCCCTATTTTAAATCATATACTACATCACCCGTATATGATACTGTACCTTGTTCTTTTCATGTTCATATATGCACTGACTGTATCATATTGCCTATTGCCTGTCTCTTTACATTGCATGTCTCTTTATTTTGCCATTGCATTTATTCACTGTCTTCTCAGTATCTAGCATCAATTGTTTATTGCTTTATAGTCCTTATCAATTAAATGGAACTGTTGTTTGAGATTGTACTTTGCTCCTTCCTGACTGGAAATATTTTTCCAGACTATGCCTTAGAGGATCGGTGTCCGACACTTTTTGGACCATATGGTGAGTAGCTGCGACTTGGGCTTGATAGTTTAGTTGTGATTCCGGGAGGTCTAGCCGGAATCACTAGTTTTCTGGTTAGTTCTTTTAGTAGACTATTTGTACCGGATTTGTCTCCGGCATACTTTGATGAGACATGGATATTGTTGAGTTAGATTATTACATTTAGACTTGTGTTGTATTTAATTTTATTTGTTCGATATCTTATCGTGCTGTAGTCCTGTGATTGAGTATGTGTTCGTTTTATTGTGTCATCCGGGCCTCCTTATGGAGATTGGATGCTTGTGTGAGATTGGCTAGATAGTATCATGACATTGACAGCGTTCTACCGCCGATGCTGCGGCGTAGGCTGGACGTACCCGCGTACTCGTGCCCCAATTCTGGGTGCGGGTCGTGACACGTTAGGCATAGAATACTAAAAATGAGTATATATGAGTCATTCTAACAGAAATATAGTCTAAAACAGGCTTAAAATGGTGAAACGAGTATAGATAGGTGATTATAATTGAAATATGGTTTAGAATGGATCTAAATTAGTGAAATCGAGTAAAGATTCTTAATTCTACTTAAAATAAGACATAAAAGTGACACAGACTAGTAAAAACGAGTATCAAATGCTCGTAAACTGGTGAAAACGAGTATTAATGAATGATTCTAACAAAAATATGGTTTAGAATGAGCGTACAATAATGAAAAAAGTACGAATGGATGATTCTAATTGAAATATGGTAAAAATGGTCGTAAAATGGAGAAAACAAGTATAAATAAGTGATTCTAACCAAATATGGTTTAGAATGGGCGTAAATTATTGAAGTCGAGTATAGATGCATGATTCTAACTGAAATAAGACTTAGAATGAGAGTACAATAATAAAATGAGTAATAGATGGGTGATTCTAACCGAAATATAGTATAAAATAGGTTTAGAATGGTGAAAACGAGTACAGATGGGTTATTATAATCGAAATATGGTTTAGAATGGACATAGATTGGTGAAAGCGCTTAGAGATACGTGATCCTAATAGCAATATGGTATAGAAGTAGCCTAGATTTAGTGGAATCGAGTATATAAATATGATTCTAACTAAAATAAGGTATCAAATGCTCTCGTAGATTCGTAAAAACGAGTATAAATGAGTGATTCTAACTAAAATATGTTGTAGAATGATCATACAATAATAATAAAGAGTATAGATGGGTATTCTAACCGAAATATTGTATAAATATTTGTAAAATGCTAAAACCGATTATTGTTGGGCGATTCTAACCGAGATATGGTCTAAAACAGTGTTAAAATGGTAAAAACGAGTATAAATGGACGATTCTAATTGAAATATGGTTTTGAATAGGCGTTGGTTGGTGAAACTGAGTATAGATGTGTATCTCTAACCGAAATATAAAATGGTATAGATTAGTGGAAACGAGTATATAAATATGATTCTACTTGAAATAAGATACCAAATGCTCGTAGACTAGTAAAAACGAGTATAAATGAATTATTCTAAACGAAATATAGTTTAGAACGAAATAAGATACCAAATGCTCGTACAATGATGAAAACGAGTTTAGATGGTTGATTCTAACCAAAATATATTATAAAACTGTCGTATACTGTTGTTGAAAATTAGTATAAGTGAGTTACCCAAACTAAAATATGGTGTAGAATGAGCATACATTGATAAAAACGAGTATAGATAGGTTATTCTAACCGAAATATGTATAAAAGAGGCGTAGAATGGTAAAAATGAGTATAGATGGTTGATTCTAACTGAAATATGATATAAAACAAACAAAGAATGGTGAAAACGAGTATAAATGGGTGATTCTAAACAAAATAAGGTATCAAATGCTCGTATATATGTGAAGACGAGTATAAATGAGTGATTCTAACTGAATTATATGTAGAACAGACATACAAAGATGGGAATAAGTATAAATGAATGATTCTAATCGAAATATGGTTCAAATAGGACTGGACTGGTGAAAACTATTATATAATTATTATTCTAACCGAAATAAGTTTTCAAATACTCATAGAATGGTGAAAACGAGTATAAAATAAGTGATTGTAACCGAAATATAGGTGATGAAAATGAGTATATAAGTGTGAGCATACAATGATAAAAATAAGCATATATTGATGATTCTAACCGAATATGGTATAAAATAGACATTCAAAGATGAAAACGAGTACAAATGGATAATTCTAACCAAAATATAGTATAAAACAGGCATAGAATTCTAAAAACGAGTATATATGGGTCATTCTAATTGAAATATAGTCCAAAATAGGCTTAGAATGGTGAAAGCGAGTATAGATAGGTGATTCAAATTGAAATATAGTTTAGAATAGTTGTAGATTAGTGAAACCGAGTACAAATTCATAAATCTACCCAAAATAAGGCATAAAAGTGACGCAAACTAGTGAAAATGAGTATCAAATGCTTGTAGACTTGTGAAAAAGAGTATAAATGAATGATTCAAACGAAAATATGGTTTAAAATGAGAGTACAATGATGAAAAAGAGTATGGATGTGTGATTCTAATTGAAATATGGTATAAAACGATCATAAAATAGAGAAAACGAGTATAAATAAATGATTCCAACCGAAATATAGTTTAGAATGTGCATAAATTGGTGAAATCAAGTATAGATGCATGATTCTAACCAAAATAAGGCTTTGAATGAGCGTACAATGATAAAACGAGTAATAAATGGGTGATTCAAACCAAAATATAGTATAAAACAGGTCTAAAATGTGAAAACGAGTACAAATGGGTGATTCTAATCGAAATATGGTTTAGAATGGGCATAGATTGGTAAAATCGCTTAGAGATGCGTGATCCTAATCGAAATAAGGTATAGAAGTGGCCTAGATTTACTGCAATCGAGTATATAAATGTGATTCTAACTGAAATAAGGTATCAAATGCTCATAGATTGGTGAAAACGAGTATAAATGAGTGATTCTAACTGAAATATGTTGTACAATGATCATACAATGATAAAAATGAGTATAGATGGATATTCTAATCAAAATATTATATAAAAATTTGTAAAATGGTGAAACCAATTATAGTTGGACGATTCTAACCGAGATATGGTCTAAAACAGGGTTAGAATGGTGAAAACAAGTATAGATGGGTGATTCTAATTGAAATATAGTTCAGAATAGGCGTTGATTGGTGAAACCGAGTATAGATGTGTAGCTCTAACCAAAATATAAAATAGGTCTAGATTAGTGAAAACGAGTATATAAATGTAATTCTACTTGAAATAAGATACCAAATGCTTATAGACTAGTAAAAACGAGTATAAATGAGTAATTGTAGAATAAGCATACAAAGATGAGAATGAGTATAAATAGGTGATTCTAATCAAAATACGGTACAAAATAAGCATGGAATGGTAAAATCGAGTATATAATTACTATTCTAACCAAAATAGTTTTCAAATGCTCGTAGAATGGTGAAAAAAGTATATAATTACTATTCTAACCGAGTATAGATGGGTGATTCTAATTGAAATATGGTTTTGAATCGGCATTGATTGGTGAAACTGAGTATAGATGCGTAACTCTACCTGAAATATAAAAGTGGCCTAGAATAGTGAAAACGAGTATATAAATGCGATTCTACTTTAAATAAAATACCAAATGCTCGTAGACTTTTGAAAACGAGTATAAATGAATGATTCTAAACGAAATATGGTTTAGAATGAACATACAATGATGAAAATAAGTATAAATGGATGATTCTAACCAAAATATGGTATAAAACGATCGTAGACTGTTGTTAAAAATGAGTATAAGTGAGTTACCCAAACCGAAATATGGTGTAGAATAAGCATACAATGATGAAAATGAGTATAGATGGTTGATTCTAGCCAAAATATGTATAAAAGAGACATAGAATGGTAAAAACGAGTATAGATGGGTGATTCTAACCGATATTGATATAAAACAAACAAAGAATTATGAAAACGAGTATAGATGGGTGATTCTAACAAAAATAAAGTATCAAATGTTCGTATACAAGTGAAGACGAGTATAATTGAGTGATTCTACCGAAATATAGTGTAGAATAAGCATACAAAGATGGGAACGAGTATAAATGGTGATTCTAATCGAAATATGGTGCAAAATAGGCATGGACTGGTAAAAATGAGTATATAATTACTACTCTAACTGAAAAAGTTTTTATATGTGCGTAGAATGGTGAAAACGAGTATAAATTGGTGATTGGAACCAAAATATGGGTGATGAAAATGAGTTTATTTAGGTGAGTATACAAAGATGAAAATGACCATATATAGGGAATTCTAACCAAAATATGGTATAAAAAGGCGTACAAAGGTAAAAACGAGTACAAATGGATAATTCTAACCAAAATATGGTATAAAACAGTCATATAATATTGAAAACGAGTATATATGGGTGATTCTAACTGAAATATAGTCTAAAACATGCTTAGAATGGTAAAAGCAAGTATAAATAGGTGATTCTGATTGAAATATGTTTTAGAATAGATGTAGATTAGTGAAATCGAGTACAGATTCGTAGATCTACCCAAAATAAGGTAGTTATTGTTGTCGCTGGGAGGGGCCACTCCATTCCCACTTAATAGAACAGCCATCCATGTTGTTTTTTATCAAAACTTTACTGAGAAAAAAGTGACGTAAACTAGTGAAAACAGGTTTAGAATGGTGAAAACAAGTACAGATGGGTGATTCTAATAAAAATATGGTATAGAATGGGCGTAGATTGGTGAGACCGCTTAGAGATACATGATCTTAATCGAAATAAGGTATAAAAGTGGCATAGATTTAGTAGAATTGAGTATATAAATGTGATTCTAACTAAAATAAGGTATCAAATGCTCGTAAACTGGTAAAAACGAGTATAAATGAGTGATTCTAATTAAAATATAGTTTTGAATAGGAGTTAATTGGTGAAATCGAGTATAGATGCGTAGCTCTAACCGAAATATAAAGGTGGCATAGATTAGTGAAAACAAGTATATAAATACGATTATACTTAAAATAAGATACCAAATGCTCGTAGACTAGTAAACACGAGTATAAGTGAATGATTCTAAACGAAATATAGTTTAGATTGAACGTACAATGATGAAAACAAGTATAGATGGATGATTCTAACCAAAATATAGTATAAAACGGTCATAAACTGTTGTTGAAAATGAGTATAAGTGAGTTACCCAAGCCGAAATATGGTGTAGAATGAGCATACAATGATAAAAATGATTATAGACGGGTGATTCTAACCGAAATATGTATAAAATAGGTATAAAATGGTAAAAACGAGTATAGATGGGTGATTCTAACCAAAATATGATATAAAAGAATCAAAGAATGGTAAAACCAGTATAGATGGGTGATTCTAACCAATATTAGGTATCAAATGCTCGTATACAAGTGAAGATGAGTTTAAATGAATGATTCTAACAGAAATATAGTGTAGAATAAGGATACAAATATGGGAACAAATATAAATGGGTGATTCTAATCGAAATATGGTCCAAATAAGTCTGGACTGGTGAAAACTAGTATATAATTACTATTCTAACAGAAATAATTTTTTAAATGCTCGTAGAATAGTGAAAACAAGTATAAATGAGTGATTGTAACTGAAATATGGGTGATGAAAACGAGTATATATGGGTGAGCATACAATGATGAAAACGAGCATATATGGATGATTCTAACCAAAATATGGTATAAAATAGGCGTACAAATGTGAAAATGAGTACAGATGGATAATTCTAACCAAAATATAGTATAAAACAGGATAGAATACTGAAAACGAGTATATATGGATCATTCTAACCAAAATATAGTCTAAAACAGGCTTAGAATGGTGAAAGCGAGTATAGATTGGTAATTCTGATTGAAATATAGTTTAGAATGGATGCATATTAGTGAAACTCAAAACTACTTTTGTGGCATATATAAGAAACAACTCAATAAACCAGATTACATAGATATCAAGTAAGATCTCCATGTTTAATACAATGATAAGGCGGGGTTATCCCCTTAGCTATGTGCGTTAATCTCTTTTTATTAGCATGCAAAGGTTATCGCTTAGAAACTAGCATGTATCATTCTTTTTCTTAAGTGTGCGGCTAAGCAGGGACGGGTTCACCGGGGCCACCCACCTTAGTAATGAATCGCATCGGCCGAGCGAGACTATGAGCGCGCCTCTGAAAAGTCTATGTCTGAACTCCATTTGAAGGTCCAAGTCTGAATACCATTGCATCGAATGAGTCATCTCGTTGAGCAAGACAGGTTGGTTCGCTACACTTGTGCCATTTGAATCGACCCTCTGTATTAAGTGGAGCGGGTCGTTATAAGAATCACCCATCTATACTCGTTTTTACCATTGTTTGATTATTTTATACCATATTTCAGTTAGAATCAATCACTATACTAGTTTTCACCATTCTATGCCTATTTTATATATATTTTGGTTAGAATCACCCATCCATACTCGTTTTTATCATTGTAAGATCATTCAATGCCATATTTTGTTTTCGGTAACTCACTTATACTTGTTTTCAATAATTGCCTACGACCATTTTATTCTATATTTCGTTAAGAATCATCCATTTATACTTGTTTTCATCATTGTACCCGCATTCTAAACCATATTTCGGTTAGAATCATTAATTTATACTCATTTTCACAAGTCTACGAGCATTTGGTATCTTATTTCAAGTAGAATCGCATTTATATACTAATTTTCACTAATATAGGCCACTTTTATATTTCGGTTAGAGTTACGCATATATACTCGGTTTCACCAATCAACGCATATTCAAAACCATATTTCAATTAGAATCACCCTTCTATAATCGTTTTCACTATTCTAACCATGTTTTAGACCATATCTCAGTTTAGAATTGCCCATCTATACTCAATTTTACTATTTTATAAAATTTATACAATATTTCGGTTAGAATCACCCATCTATACTCGTTTTCATCATTGTATCATCATTCTACAATATATTTCAGTTAGAATCACACATTTATACTCGTTTTCACTAGTCTACGAGCATTTGATACCTTATTTCAGTTAGAATCATATTTATATACTCGATTCCACTAAATCTAAGCCACTTCTATACCTTATTTCGGTTAGGATCATGCATCTATAAGCAGTTTCACCAATCTATGCACATTTTAAACCATATTTCCATTAGAATCACCCATTTGTACTCGTTTTCATCATTCTAAATCTATTTTATACCATATTTCGATTAGAATCACTCATCTATTACTTGTTTTATCATTGTACGCTCATTCTAAGCCTTATTTCGGTTAGAATTATGCATCTATACTCGATTTTACCAATTTACGCCCATTCTAAACCATATTTTAGATAGAACCACTTATTTATACTCATTTTTCTATATTACGATCGTTTATACCATATTTCGATGGAATCACCTATCCGTACTCTTTTTCATCATTGTACACTCATTCTAAACCATATTTTTGTTAGAATCATTAATTTATACTCGTTTTTACCAGTCTACGAGCATTTGATACTCTTTTTCACCAGTCTACGAGCATTTGATACTCGTTTTCACCAGACTACAAGTATTTGATACTCGTTTTCACTAGTCTACGTTATTTTTACACCTTACTTGGGGTAGATTTACGAATCTGTACTCAGTTTTACTAATCTACATCCATTCTAAACCATATTTCAATCATAATCACCCATCTATACTCGCTTTCACCATTCTAAGCCTATTTTAGACTATATTTCAGTTAGAATCAACCATATATACTCATTTTCAGTATTCTATACCAATTTTATACTATATTTTTGTTAGAATTATCCATCTGTACTCATTTTAACCTTTGTACGTTTATTTTATACCATATTTTGGTTAGAATCACCCATATATGCTCATTTTTATCATTGTATACTCACCCATATGTACACATTTTTATCACCCATATTTCAGTTACAATCACTCATTTATAATTTTTTTCACCATTCTACGAGCATTTGACAACTTATTTCGGTTAGAATAGTATATATATAGTCATTTTCACCAGTCCATGCCTATTTTGCATTATATTTTGATTAGAATCACCTATTTATACTCGTTTCTATCTTTGTATGCTTGTTCTTCACTATATTTCGGTTAGAATCACTCATTTATACTCTCTTCACCTGTATACGAGCATCTGATATCTTATTTTGGTTAGAATCAACCATCTATACTCGTTTTCACCATTCTTTGATTGTTTTATACCATATTTCGGTTAGAATCACCTATCAATACTCGTTTTCAATATTCTACGCATGTTTTATACATATTTCGGTTAGAATCAACCATCTATACTCATTTTCATCATTGTATGCTTATTCTATATCATATTTTGGTTTGGATAACTCACTTATACTTGTTTTCAACAATAGTCTACGACTATTTTATATCATATTTCAGTTAGAATCAACCATCTATACTCGTTTTAATTATTGCACGCTCATTTTATACCATATTTCGGTTAGAATCATTCATTTATACTCGTTTTTATCAGTTTACGAGCATTTAGTATCTTATTTCAAGTAGAATCACATTTATATACTCGTTTTGACTATTCTTGGCCACTTTTATATTTCTGTAAGGGTTACACATCTAGACTCGTTTTTACCTATCAATGCCTATTATTTCAATTAGAATCACTCATCTATACTCGTTTTTGCCATTCTAACCCTGTTTTAGACTATATCGCGGTTAGAATTGTCCATCTATACTCGATTTCACCATTTTAAAAAATTTATACAATATTTCAGTTAGAATCATCCATATACTAGTTTTTATTATTGTATGATCATTCGACAACATATTTCAGTTAGAATCACTCATTTATACTCGTTTTTATCAGTCTACGAGTATTTGTTACCTTATTTCAGTTAGAATCTCATTTATATACTCGATTCCACTAAATATAGGCCACTTCTATACCTTATTTCCGTTAGGATCATGCATCTATGAGCGGTTTCACCAATCTACGCCCATTCTAAACCATATTTCGATTAGAATCACCCATCTGTACTCGTTTTCACCATTCCAAACCTATTTTATACCATATATCGGTTAGAATCACTAATCTATTACTCGTTTTATTATTGTACACTCATTATAAACCTTATTTTGGTTAGAATCATGCATCTATACTAGATTTTATAATTTATGCCCATTCTAAACCATATTTCGGTAAAAATCACTTATTTATACTCGTTTTCTACAGTTTACGACCTTTTTATACCATATTTCTATTAGAATCACCCATCTATACTCTTTTTTATCATTGTACGCTCATTCTAAACTATATTTTTTTTAGAATTATTCATTTATATTTGTTTTCACTAGTCTATGAGCATTTGATACTCATTTTTACTAGTCTACGTCACTTTTATGCCTTATTTCGGGTAGATTTTCTAATTTGTACTCGGTTTCACTAGTCTACATCCATTCTAAACCATATTTCTATTAGAATCATCTATCTATACCTACTTTTACCATTCTAAGCATGTTTTAGACTATATTTCAGTTAGAATCATCTATATATACTCCTTTTCAGTATTCTATGCCTGTTTTATATAATATTTTTGTTAGAATTATCCATTTGTACTCGTTTTACCCTTTGTATGTCTATTTTATACCAAATTTCGATCAGAATCACCCACATATGCTCATTTTCATCATTATATGCTCACCCATATTTACTCGTTTTTATCACCTATATTTTGGTTACAATCACTCATTTATACTCTCTATTCTACGAGCATTTGTAAACTTATTTCGGTTAGAATAGTAATTATATACTCGTTTTCAATAGTCCAGGCCTATTTTGTACCATATTTCGATTAGAATAAACCATTTATACTCATTCCCATCTTTATATGCTTATTCTTCTTTATATTTTGGTTAGAATCACTCATTTATACTGGTCTTCACCTGTACGAGCATTTGATACCATATTTTGGTTAGAATCACCCATCAATACTCGTTTTCACCATTCTTTGATTGTTTTATACCATATTTTGGTTAGGATCACCCATCTATACTCGTTTTCATCATTGTAAGATCATTCTACACCATATTTCGGTTTGGGTAACTCACTTATACTCATTTTTAACAATAGTCTATGACTATTTTATACCATATTTCGGTTAGAACTATCCATCTATACTCTTTTTCATAATTGTACGCTCATTCTAAACAATATTTCAGTTAGAATCATTCATTTATACTTGCTTTTACCAGTCGACGAGCATTTGGTTTCTTATTTCAAGTAGAATCGCATTTATATACTCGTTTCTACTAATCTAGGCCACTTTTATATTTCGGTTATAGTTACACATTTATACTCGATTTCACCAATCAACGCCTATTCTAAACCATATTTCAATTAGAATCACACATCTATACTCATTTTCACAATTCTACCCCTATTTTAGACTATATCTCGGTTAGATCTCCCATCTATACTCGATTTTACCATTTTATAATTTTTATATAATATTTCGGTTAGAATTACCCATATACTCGGTTTCACCATTCTACAACATATTTCAGTTAGAATCACTCATTTATACTCATTTTTACTAGTCTACGACCATTTGATACCTTATTTCAGATATAATTACATTTATATACTCGATTCCACTAAATCTAGGCCATTTCTATACCTTATTTCGGTTAGGATCATGCATATATAAGAGGTTTCACCAATCTATGCCCATTCTAAACCATATTTCGATTAGAATTACCCATTTGTTCTCGTTTTCACTATTCTAAACCTATTTTGTACCATTTTCAGTTAGAATCACCCATTTATTACTTATTTTATCATTGTACGCTCATTTTAAGCCTTATTTCGGTTTGATTCATGCATCTATACTCAATTTCACCAATTTATGCCTATTTTAAACCATATTTTGCTTAGAATTATTTATTTATACTCGTTTTCATAAGTCTACGAGCATTTGGTATCTTATTTCTAGTAGAATCGCATTTATATACTCGTTTTTACTAATATAGGCCACTTTGATATTTTGGTTAGAGTTACGCATATATACTCGGTTTCACCAATCAACGTCTATTATAAACCATATTTCAATTAGAATCATCCATCTATACTCGTTTTCATCATTCTAACCATGTTTTAGACCATATCTTGGTTAGAATCGCCCATCTATACTCGATTTCACCATTTTATAAATTTTGATACAATATTTCGGTTAGAATCACCCATCTATACTTGTTTTCATTATTGTATAATCATTCTATAACATATTTTAGTTAGAATCACTCATTTATACTCGTTTTTACTGGTCTACGATTATTTGATACCTTATTTCAATTAAAATCACATTTATATACTTGTAATCACCCTAAAATTTTTAGTTTGTTAGAATCAATTTTTGGGATTTTTCTGCATTTTCAAGAATTAACATAAGTGCTTTGGTGATTATAAAATTTTTTATTGCTAATAACTAATATTAAAATATAATGAAAATATGATTTTATGGTGTAAAATAAAAAACTGGACTTAGGGTAATTTTCTGGGATTTTATTGGACCTCGAACCTATTTTTAAACACTCAAAAACTATTTATCTATTATTATTATTATTTATTTATTTATTTATCTATTTATTAATTATATTTTTATTTATTAAACCCGACCGGGCCGGCCCAGCCCAACTGGGTCCAGCCCAGCCCAGCCCAATTGGGCCCAAACCCAGCCCGCTACCTATCGGGTCGGGTCGGGTCCACCCGCACCCGCCGCCCGACCCGACCCGGCTACACCCATCTCCCCCACGCGCGACCCCCCCGCGTTTTCCGGCCGCATTCTCCGGCCACGTCGCCGGAGAACCGCCCGGCCTCATCCCACGACCCCACGCCCCTCGCCTCCACCATTTCCGGCCTCGACCTGCCACCCTCAGCCTCCCTCTCCCCTATATAACCTTCCTTCCTCCCTCCGACCGCCTCCCTCATCTCCCTTTAACCCCCGTCGGAACCCAACTTAGGTGACCCCCGAGACCCGCCGCCCTCCTCAGAAACCGCCGCCACCGACTCGTCGCAGCCCCAGCCGGCCTCCCCCTTTATCCTCCTCATTCCTCCCCTTTCTACTCCGCTCGCAGCGGCCAACCCCGACCCCGATCCAGCCGCTGCCCCGAGCCCGCCTCCGGCAACCCGCTGCCGGCGACGCCGCCCCGGCCTCCCTCCGCCGCACAGGCCGTCTTCGGCCGGCCTCAGCTCCAGTGACAGAAGCCCAAATCCCTAACCCTAGCACAGTGGACAGGACTCGTGTCGGACACGAGTCGAACACGATTTATTCTCAGTTTTTTAGGCCCTGTTCAGGTACCCGTAACTCTCTGCTCGGTTACCCGTTTTCAATTTTGTCTGTTGCATCGCATGGCCTGTATGACCCCCTCGGTGCCCGTGCAAATCGCTCGGTGCATCGAGACCTGTGGCGATCGCGAACCGCGATCCAAAAACAGGAAAACCAACGCCCTATTTTACCCCGGAACTGAGTACGCCCCGACAAACGGGACGACTTGGTCACGCGCGGTCTTCACAGATACGTGCGCGTCGTCGATACGGACGTGTGGGATTTCGCAAAAGCTGATTCGGATGTGCGTGCACACCGGAATCAACGCGTATCCGCGGACATCGCCCCGTATCCGACTTTACTGAATCTTGCCCTAACTTTGTGTACACACGTCGGATCGAAACAAAACTTGCACCATCAGACTCGTAGCGATACGCTGGTCTTGTGACCCAAGTTTGGTTCGATTCTGAGAACATTGACGAAATCGCGTGTCGTGGGCCCCATAGGCCCCACTCGACGGGCGATTTTGTGATCGGCTCATCGGAATTCAATTCTGAAAGTTCTGTTGGGTTCGTATCAGCGTTCCTGACCTGTTGACACTAAGTTTAGCAAATTTGAAGACCGTTGACCCTGACATATTTTTTGGTGCAAAGCGGGCCCACCTGTGGACCCCGTTTTGACCCAAAATTACCGTTTTTGCCCTTTACTCCAAATTGGACTCAAGGACAGGCGTTTCTAGCTATTTGACACCTTCTGAGCATTATGGTAATGTTTGTTTCAGCATCCGGAGATGTTTTTGGAAATTTTTCGAGAACAGGACCGTAATTGGAATCCAAACATCAGGCAAGTGTATCTCGCCAAAACTTGCAGTCTTTGCTAAATATTCCTTGGCTTAGTTATACATCAGAGGGCAAGTATACCTTGCCAACTGTACAGTCTTGTTGCATATTTTCTTGTTTTAATTATAACTGTTGTACATGCTTAACCTAGGACCGTGTGACGTACTTAGCGTCCGATTATCAGTCGGGTGCCAACCCCGTACGCGGTGTTGGGTACGTCACCTAGAGATGGACATTTCGGACCCTTTACTTTCTCGTACTTGTCTTATCAAGTACATCATAACCCAGGACACTTGACACTATTCATGAGACAGGATCTTTTCGAGATATTCGTGGTGATTCTGTATAGGATACAGGACTTGACAGAGATATTTTATTTATAGACAATATGACTTGTTGCATTAGCTATAATCCTGCTGACATGGACATGAGACGTTATGGTCATGATATGCGTGATTACATTGGGTGGGGAGAGACACACAGGCTACAGGCTGTTTCATATATATATCTACTACTATTGTGAGGTTGTAGACTCTCCAGCAGAGCTAGACCTTTTACCTGTTATTACTGCTACCGGCTCCCCGACACAGAGCTTGTAGCGGTCTCAGCCTGAGTTCTAGTGCTGCTCTCATATTGTATATCACCTAGCTGGTTACATAGTTTACCCAATTATTTACTTATTTCTGCACTGCTTATTTATTTGGCTTGTATTTTCTGTACCTTGCTATGTCCCCTGAGGACCTGGAATGGATTATATCCCCAGGTTTAGCTGAGGAGCAGTACCCCGAGGTATACGGGACAGGAGATGAAGCTGTTGCTGGACTTGACACTGGAGCAGAACTGAACCCTGAAGACGAGGTGACTGCCGAAGACTTCTCTTGAGTACCTGATCCCGTACTCAGTATTTACTTTATGTTTATCTCATTTGTTCCTGGCCTATTAAGCCAGTGTATTCAGATATATGTCGGATTGTTTCTCCAACCGACTTGTTGGGATTGTTGCTACTTATTTCCATTTCATTATGCAGTTTATTTATTTATCTTTTATGGATGAGATTAGTGTGACTTGTTGTAGTAGATCTTCTTTACAGCTTAAGTGTGCCCTGATGGTTCCATTAAATTGGGTTGACCATCGGTGCGTGCTGCTGGCCATTGTCACGTGTCTAGTCCCTCGATATTTTGGGACTGGGGCGTGACATGATTTTTGTGGTGGCCCATGCAGGTCAAACTAAATTGTTCGATTTCAACTTAGGGACCGAACAGGCCTGCAATAAGATAGGATAAGTTATAGGATCTCATCCATTGATTGAATCATTTTTGGACTCTATGTCGAATTCAATTTAATTGCATGAATTGCATCATGTTTTGATTCTTCTGTGTGTTCTCATTGTTTTCTTTTGATGCAGAGTAATGGATCCCAGAAGTGGTGACGAGAACCCCTTGGGTACACCGCCTGAAGCTGTGGTTACCTGTGAAGCTGGAGCGACGCCAGATACCAGAGGACAATCCTCTCAGAGCAATCAATCTGGCCAGCCCAGTTTTAGGTTCAGGCGTGATGACATCCTGCCTCCACTCTAGTTCCCTCCTACGATGTCTGTCTTTCCCCCAGGGCAGGCAATGGACGGACAGCAAATATTCCAGATGTTCTATGCCATGATGCAGGCACAACAACAGATCCAACAGGAGGCCCAACGTCATGAGGTCGAGTACTTAAGGAACAGCCTAGTCGCAGCATTGGAGCAGGCAAATCCACCAAATAGGCGACCAGCGATGGGATCTATCACAGATTTCCGTCAACTCAAACCCCGTACCTTCTCGGGCAAGGAAGGACCAACTGAAGTTCATGAATGGCTTACGAACACGCAGCATCAGTTGGAGGCCGCTGAACTTTCAAGGGACAAGTGGATGATTGCCGTCAGGATGTAACTGACGGACAACGCGCACCATTGGTGGCTGTCCGAAGAAAGAAGGCTCGGACATGATCAAGTCACCTGGGAGGAGTTCTCCAGACTCTTCCAGGAAATGTACATCCCTGCTGTTGCTCAGTCAGAACTCCGAGACAGATTCAACCGCCTGATCCAGGGAAATATGACGGTGGAGGAATACAACGCCGAATTCATTCACCTGAGCCGCTTTGCCCCTTCTCTAATTCCTACCGAAGAAGAGAAGGCGAAAAAGTTCTTTGATGGACTCAGGTTCGAGCTCCAGAAGTTAATCGGATCTGTCGCGCCCACATCTTACACCGACGTCCTTACTGTAGCACGTCGTATAGAGCGCGTTACTCGGAGGGAGTCAAGCCTGAAACATCCATTCTCCTCAGTACCGTCCAAGTCATCACAGGGGGATTCTGCCAAACGGCCCCAGAAGAACCTGCCTCAGAAAGCAGCATCAAAGAACCTACCTACTTGTCATTACTGCGGCAAAGTAGGTCATATTGAAAGAGAATGTAGACACAAGCTGGGACTCTGCCTGGTTTGCGGATCCGGACAACACTTCTTAAAGGACTGCTCGGAACGTCGAGAGGGAGTTCCGAATCGACCAGCTCCACCTGCACCTAGGCCAGCTCTTCCAGCTGTGGGAGCAACACAAACAGGAGCTGGAGGAGCTAGGCCACCACTACCACCTCAGGCAGCATTATTCCAGCAGGCTCGTCAGCAGAGGGGTCCAGCCCAGGGACGAAGACAGGCATATGCACTAGCAGTCACAGAGGAAGCTACTGCAGGCGAAGTGATAGCATGTACCATATTAGTAGCTTCATTACCTACTGTAGCTTTATTTGATTCTGGAGCCTCGCATTCATTTATTGCTGCTAGCTTCGTAGCCACACATAGAGTAGCTACCGCACCTCTCTCGAAGATGAAGAGAATTCTTACGGGAGGTGGAATTATCCCGGTTAGTGATATCTGTAGATCATGTTCGGTAGTAGTCTGTGGCCGAGAGATACGAGCCCAATTTCTGATCTTTTCTATGCCTGATTATGATGTTGTACTTGGTATGGACTGGTTAAGTCAGTACCATGCGACACTGGATTGCCGGCTTGGAAAAGTGATATTTAGACCCCCTAGCCATCCTGAGTTTGAATTTCTTCGAGGAGCTGTAGAGCAAGGTGTCCAGCCAACTCTTAGGGTATTATCTGTAGAAGAGGATTCAGGTTACCCAAGAGTCATATCAGAATTTGTGGATGTATTTCCCGACGACCTCCCAGGTTTACCACCTGATCGGGAGATAGAATTCACAATAGACCTAACTCCAGGATCCGAACCTATCACTTCAACGGTATATCGGCTAGCACCTAAGGAGTTAGTGGAGTTGAAAGCGCAAGTAGACGATCTTCTGGAGAAAGGATTTATCCGGCCCAGTGTTTCACCATGGGGAGCGCCCATACTTTTTGTACCAAAGAAGGATGGAACTGTACGCTTGTGCATTGATTACAGGGCTCTTAATGCTGTAACTATTAAGAATCGGTACCCCTTACCACGCATTGATGACTTATTTGACCAATTGAGTGGTGCTAGGGTATTCTCAAAGATTGACCTTAGATCCGGTTATCACCAGATTAGGGTGAAGAAGGAAGATATACCAAAGATGGCCTTCAGGACTAAGTATGGACATTATGAGTTCCTAGTAATGCCGTTTGGTTTAACCAACGCACCCACCGTATTTATGAGTTTGATGAACGGAGTCTTCCATCAGTACTTGGATAAGTTCATGGTGGTATTCATTGATGATATTCTAGTCTACTCCAAGGACCACGAAGAGCACGAGGAACACCTCAGAATTGTGCTAGAGACATTGAGAAGGGAGAAGCTATATACCAAACTCAGCAAATGTGAGTTCTGTATGGACAAGGTGCCATTCTTGGGACATATCATCTCAGGAGAAGGACTGTCTGTGGACCCAGAGAAGGTCACTGCAATAGAAACTTGGCCTACCCCTACCTCTGTTGCAGAAGTGAGAAGTTTTCTTGGACTTGCTGGGTATTACCGGCTATTCGTAGAAAATTTTTCAAGGATCGCAGAGCCGATGACGAAGCTGACACGGAAGGATCAGGAGTTCATATGGACGGAGGGATGCCAGAATGCCTTTGAAGAATTGAAGAGGCGTCTAACAACAGCACCAGTCTTGACTCTTCCCTCAGGGTCAGAAGGTTTTGTTGTTTATAGTGATGCGTCCGGTAGTGGACTAGGTTGTGTCTTGTTGCAACATGGCAAGGTTATCGCTTATGCATCGAGGCAGTTGAAGGTCCACGAGAAGAACTACCCAACGCACGTCCTGGAGCTAGCTACAGTAATTTTTGCACTGAAGATCTGGAGGCACTATCTGTATGGAGAGAAGGTCGAAATATTCACTGATCATAAGAGCTTGAAATATGTATATACTCAGAAGGAGCTCAACATGAGGCAAAGGCGTTGGCTTGAGTTGATGGTGGACTTTGACATAGATCTGCAGTACCACCCGGAGAAAGCAAATGTTGTAGCCGACGCCCTCAGCAGGAAACCCTCGGCTTATTTCTTAACGGAGCAGCCTCAGCTATTACAAGACTTACAAGATCCCCAGATAGAGGTTGTTTTACCTGGACAAATTGGCTTGCTGGCTAACCTCGAAGTTAAGTCATCACTTGTGGAGAGGATCAAAGAAGCTTTGCCTACTGATGCTAGATTCCGAAGGCTGAGAGAGAGAACAGAAGCAGGCATGCAGACGGGACTTCGCATCCACGAGGACGGGACATTACGGTGCGGAAATCGCCTATATGTTCCAAATAGAGAATTAAGGCAGGAGTTGATGACGGAAGCACATAGCTCCATATACTCTGTTCATCCAGGAGGAACCAAGATGTACCGGGACTTAAGACAGTATTATTGGTGGCATGGAATAAAAAGGGAGATTGCCCGATTTGTGGCAAAATGTTTAGTCTGCCAGCAGGTAAAGACCGAGCACCAAAGGACTGCAGGTATGTTGCAGCCTCTTTCCATACCTGAGTGGAAGTGGAAGCATATTACCATGGATTTTGTCACCGGATTTCCAAGAAGCCCTAGTGGAAAGGATGCGGTATGGGTTATCGTGGATCGGCTCACTAAGTCGGCACACTTCTTGCCATTTAGAGTCGGACAATCCACGGAAGTACTAGACGACATGTATATGCGATAAATCGTAAGATTACATGGAGTGCCGGTTAGTATTGTATCAGATCGAGACTCAAGATTTACGTCTCACTTCTGGCGAAGCATGCAAGAGAGTCTCGGCACCAGACTCAAATTCAGTACTGCCTATCATCCCCAGACAGATGGCCAATCGGAGCGCACAATTCAGATCTTGGAAGATATGCTGCGATCATGTATACTGGACTTTGGAGGATCTTGGGAAGATCATCTGCACTTAGTGGAGTTCTCCTACAACAACAGCTATCAGGCAAGCATTCAGATGGCACCTTTTGAGGCATTGTACGGAAGGAAGTGCAGATCGCCAATATGCTGGAGTGACATTGGCGAACATCAATTACTGGGTCCAGAGTTGGTAACGGAGACAGTGGAGAAAGTAAAGCAGATTCAGAATCATCTCCGTGCAGCCCAGGATAGACAGAAGCATTGGGCCGATACGCACAGACGTCCCCTGGAGTTTAAGGAAGGAGAGCACGTATTCTTGAGGATCTCGCCCACCCGAGGTACCATCAGATTTGGAAGCAGAGGCAAGTTAAGCCCAAGGTATATTGGACCATTTGATATCTTAGAGCGCATTGGTGAGGTGGCTTATCGTCTTGCATTACCTCCATCCTTAGAGGGAGTGCATGATGTATTCCACGTCTCGCAGCTGAGACGATACGTGACGGACCCAAGTCACATAGTTGATCATTCTGAGATTTCGGTGGGCCCTAGCCTGAGATATGAGGAGCAACCAGTGGGTATACTCGACACCAGTGAGAAGACACTGCGAGGGCAGACAATCAGACTGGTTCGGGTAGCTTGGAAACAACACTCTCCTGGCGAATCGACCTGGGAACGAGAGGATATCATGCGCCAGCGTTATCCGCACTTATTTGCAGATGCAGGTAAAACCTAAGCATTCTTTTATTTCTGTAGTTCATGCCTTTGTAGTCTACCCTTCGATTGCGAGGACGCAATCCTCTTAAGGGAGGTAGATTGTAATCACCCTAAAATTTTCAGTTTGTTAAAATCAATTTTTGGGATTTTTCTGCATTTTCAAGAATTAACATAAGTGCTTTGGTGATTATAAAATTTTTTATTGCTAATAACTAATATTAAAATATAATGAAAATATAATTTTATGGTGTAAAATGAAAAACTGGACTTAGGATAATTTTCTGGGATTTTATTGGACCTCGAACCTATTTTTAAACACTCAAAAACTATTTATCTATTATTATTATTATTATTATTATTTATTTATCTATTTATTAATTATATTTTTATTTATTAAACCCGACCGGGCCGGCCCAGCCCAACTGGGTCCAGCCCAGCGCAGCCTAATTGGGCCCAAACCCAGCCCGCTACCTATCGGGTCGGGTCGGGTCGGGTCGGGTCGGGTCCACCCGCACCCGTCGCCCGACTCGACCCGGCTACACCCATCTCCCCCACGCGCGACCCCCTCCCCCCGTGTTTTTCGGCCGCATTCTCCGGCCACGTCGCCGGAGAACCGCCCGGCCTCACCCCACGACCCCACGCCCCTCGCCTCCGCCATTTTTGGCCTCGACCTGCCACCCTCGACCTCCCTCTCCCCTATATAACCTCCCTTCCTCCCTCCGACTGCCTCCCTCATCTCCCTTTAACCCCCGCCGGAACCCTACTCCGGTGACCCCCGAGACCCGCCGCCCTCCTCAGAGCCCGCCGCCACCGACTCGCCGCAGCCCCAGCCGGCCTCCCCCTTTCTCCTCCTCCTTCCTCCCCTTTCTACTCCGCTCGCAGCGGCCAACCCCGACCCCGATCCAGCCGCTGCCCCGAGCCCGCCTCCGGCAACCCGCTGCCGGCGACGCTGCCCCCGGCCTCCCTCCGCCGCCCAGGCCGCCTCCGGCCGGCCTCAGCTCCGGTGACAGAAGCCCAAATCCCTAACCCTAGCACAGTGGACAGGACTCGTGTCGGACACGAGTCGGACACGATTTATTCTCAGTTTTTTAGGCCCTGTTCAGGTACCCGTAACTCTCTACTCGATTACCCGTTTTTAATTCCGTCTGTTGCATCGCGTGGCCTGTATGACCCCCTCGGTGCCCGTGTAAACCGCTCGGTGCATCGCGACCTGTGGCGATCGCAAACCGCGATCCAAAAACAGGAAAACCAACGCCCTGTTTCACTCCGAAACTGAGTACGCCCCGCCAAACGGGACGACTTGGTCGTGCGCGGTCTTCACAGATATGTGCGCGTTGTCGATACGGACGTGTGGGATTTCGCGGAAGCTGATTCGGATGTGCGTGCACACCGGAATCAACGCGTATCCGCGGACATCGCCCCGTATCCGACTTTACTGAATCTTGCCCTAACTTTGTGTACACACGTCGGATCGAAATGAAACTTGCGCCATCGGACTCGTAGCGATACGCTGGTCCTGTGACCCAAGTTTGGTTCGATTCTGAGAACCGTTGACGAAATTGCGTGTCGTGGGCCCCACAGGCCCCACTCGACGGGCGATTTTGTGATCGGCTCATCGGAATTCAATTCTAAAAGTTCCGTTGGGTTCGTATCAGCGTTCCTAACCTGTTGACACTAAGTTTGGCAAATTTGGAGACCGTTGACCCTGACACATTTTTCGGTGCAAAGCGGGCCCACTTGTGGACCCCGTTTTGACCCGAAATTGCCGTTTTTGCCTTTGTCTCCAAATTGGACTCAAGGACAGGCGTTTCTAGCTATTTGACACCTTCTGAGTATGATGGTAATGATTGTTTCAGCATCCGGAGACGTTTCTGGAAATTTCCTGAGAATAGGACCGTAATTGGAATCCAAACATCAGGTAAGTGTACCTCGCCAAAACTTGCAGTCTTTGCTAAATATTCCTTGGCTTAGTTATACATCAGAGGGCAAGTATACCTTGCCAACTTTACAGTCTTGTTGCATATTTTCTTGTTTTAATTATAACTGTTGTACATGCTTAACCTAGGATCGTGTGACGTACTTAGCGTCTGATTATCAGTCGGGTGCTAACCCCGTACGCGGTGTTGGGTACGTCACCTAGAGATGGACATTTTGGACCCTTTACTTTCTCGTACTTGTCTTATCAAGTACATCATAACCCAGGACACTTGACACTATTCATGAGACAGGATCTTCCCGAAATATTCGTGGTGATTCTGTATAGGATACAGGACTTGACAGAGATATTTTATTTATAGACAATATGACTTGTTGTATTAGCTATAATCCCGCTGACATGGACATGAGACGTTATGGTCATGATATGCGTGATTACATTGGGTGGGAAGAGACACACAGGCTACAGGCTGTTTCATATATATATCCACTACTATTGTGAGGTTGTAGACTCTCCAGCAGAGCTAGACCCTTTACCTGTTATTACTGCTACCGGCTCTCCGACACAGAGCTTGTAGCGGTCTCAGCCTGAGTTCTAGTGCTGCTCTCATATTGCATATCACCTAGCTGGTTACATAGTTTACCCAATTATTTACTTATTTTTGCACTGCTTATTTATTTGGCTTATATTTTCTGTACCTTGCTATGTCCCCTGAGGACCTGGAATGGATTATATCCCCAGGTTTAGCTGAGGAGCAGTACCCCGAGGTATACGGGACAGGAGCTGAAGCTGTTGCTGGACTTGACACTGGAGCAGAACTGAACCCTGAAGACGAGGTGACTGCCGAAGACTTCTCTTGAGTACCTGATCCCGTACTCAGTATTTACTTTATGTTTATCTCTTTTGTTCCTGGCCTATTGAGCCAGTGTATTCAGACATATGTCGGATTGTTTCTCCGACCGACTTGTTGGGATTGTTGCTACTTATTTCCATTTCATTATGCAGTTTATTTATTTATCTTTTATGGATGAGATTAGTGTGACTTGTTGTAGTAGATCTTCTTTACAGCTTAAGTGCGCCCTGATGGTTCCATTAAATTGGGTTGACCATCGGTGTGTGATGCTGGCCATTGCCACGTGTCCAGTCCCTCGATATTTTGGGACTGGGGCGTGACAATACTCGATTCCACTAAATCTAAGCCACTTTTTTTTACCTTATTTTCGTTAGGATCACGCATCTATAAGTGGTTTAACCAATCTATGCCCATTCTAAACCATAGTTTGATTAGAATCACCCATCTGTACTTATTTTCACCAATATAAACCTGTTTTATACCATATTTTGGTTAGAATCACCTATCTAGTACTCGTTTTATCAGTATACACTCATTCTAAGCCTTATTTTAGTTATAATCATGCATCTAAACTAGATTTCACCAATTTACGCCAATTCTAAACCATATTTTGGTTAGAATCACTTATTTATACTCGTTTTCTCTTGTTTACGACCGTTTTGTGACATATTTTGATTAAAATCACCTATCAGTACCTTTTTTCATTATTGTACGCCGATTCTAAACCATATTTTCTTTAGAATCCTTCATTTATTTTTATTTTCACCAGTCTACTAGTATTTGATACTTGTTTTCACTAGTCCACGTTAATTTTATCCCTTATTTCTGGTAGATTTACGAATCTGTACCCGGTTTTACTAGTCTACATCCATTCTAAACCATATTTCAATTAGAATCACCTATATATACCCGCTTTCACCATTCTAAGCTTGTTTTAGACTTTTTCAGTTAGAATCACCCATATATACTCGTTTTTAGTATTATATGTCTGTTTTATACCATATTTTTGTTAGAATTATCCATCTGTACTCGCTTTAACCTTTGTACGCCTATTTTATATATTTCGGTTAGAATCACCCATATATGCTCGTTTTCATTATTGTATGCTCACCCATATATACTCATTTTTATCACCCATATTTCGGTTACAATCACTCATTTACAGTCATTTTCACCATTCTATGAGCATTTGTAAACTTTATTTCGGTTAGGACAGTAATTATATACTCGTTTTCACCAGTCCAGGCCTATTTTGCACCATATTTTGATTAGAATCATCCATTTATACTCGTTTCCATCTTTGTATGCTTATTCTTTACTATATTTCAGTTAGAATCACCCATTTATACTCCGTCTTCACATGTATACGAGCATTCGATACCTTACTTTGTTTAGAATCACCCATTTATACTCGTTTTCACCATTCTTTGATTGTTTTATACCATATTTGGTTAGAATCACACATCAATACTCGTTTTCAATATTCTACGCATATTTTTATACATATTTCGGTTATAATCACCCATTTATACTCGTTTTTATTATTGTATGCTCATTCTAAACAATATTTCGATTAGAATCATTTATTTATACTCGTTTTCACCAGTCTACGAGCATTTGGTATCGTAAAATGCATTTATATACTCATTTTCACTAATCTAGGCCACTTTTATATTTCGGTTAGACTTATACTCGGTTTCACCAATCAACGCCTATTATAAACCAAATTTCAATTAGAATCATCCATCTATACTCGTTTTCACTATTCTAACCCTATTTTAGACCATATCATAGTTAGAATCGCCCATCTATACTCGGTTTCACTATTTAAAAAAAAATTATACAAGAGTTTGGTTAGAATCACCCATATATTAGTTTTCATCATTGTATGATCATTCTAGAACATATTTCAGTTAGAATCATACATTTATACTCGTTTTCACCAGTCTACGAGTATTTGATACCTTATTTCAGTTAGAATCACATTTATATACTCGATTCCACTAAATCTAGGCCACTTCTATAGCTTATTTCGGTTATGATGACGCATCTAAGCGGTTTCACCAATCTACGCTATTCTAAATTATATTTCGATTAGAATCACCGATCTGTACTCATTTTCACTAATATAAACCTGTATTATACCATATTTCGGTTAGAATCACCCATCTAGTACTCGTTTATCATTGTACACTCATTCCAAGCCTTATTTCGGTTATAAGCATACATCTATACTCGATTTCACCAATTTATGCCCATTCTAAACCATATTTCGGTTAGAATCACTTATTTATACTCGTTTTCTCCAGTTATACGACCATTTTATACCATATTTCGATTAGAATCACCCATCCGTACTCTTTTTCATCATTGTACGCTTATTCAAAATTATATTTTCGTTAGTATCATTCAATATATTCATTTTGACCAATCTACGAGCATTTGATACTCTTTTTCACAAGTTTACGTCACTTTTATCCCTTATTTCGGGTAGATTTACGAATCTGTACTTGGTTTCACTAGTCTACGTTATACCCACTTTCACCATTTTAAGCCTGTTTTAGACTATATATCAGCTAGAATCACCCATATATACTCGTTTTTAGTATTCTATGCCTGTTTTATATCATATTTTGGTGAGAATTATCCATTTGTACTCGTTTTAACCTTTGTACACCTATTTTATACCATATTTCGGTTGGATCATCCATATATCCTCGTTTTCATCATTGCATGCTAAACCATATATACTTGTTTTCATCACCCATACTTTGGTTACAATCACTCATTTATACTCATTTTACCATTCTACGAGCATTTGTAAACTTATTTCGGTTAGAATAGTAATTATATACTTGTTTTCACCAGTCCAGGCCTATTTTGCACCATATTTCAATTAGAATAACCTATTTATACTTTTCCCATCTTTATATACTTATTCTTTACTATATTTTGGTTAGAATCACTCATTTATACTCGTCTTCGTCTATATACAAGCATTTGATACCTTATTTTGGTTAGAATCACCCATCTATACTCGTTTTCACCATTTTATGTCTTTTTATACATATTTAGGTTAGAATCACTCATCTATCTTATTTTTATCATTGTATGCTCATTCTATACCATATTTCGGTTTGGGTAAATAACTTATACTCATTTTCAACAACAGTCTATGACCGTTTTATACCATAATTCAGTTAGAATCATCCATCTATACTCGTTTTAATCATTGTATACTTAATCTAAACCATATTTCTATTATAATTATTCATTTATACTTGTTTTTACCAGTCTATAAGTATTTGTTATCTTATTTCAAGTAGAATCGCATTTATATACTTGTTTTCACTAATCTAAGACACTTTTATATTTCGATTAGAGTTACACATCTATACTCGGCTTCACCAATTAATGCATATTATTTCAATTAGAACACCCATCTCTACTCGTTTTCACCATTCCAATCCTATTTTAGACTATATCTCGGTTAGAATCATCCATCTAAACTCGGTTTCACCATTTTACAATTTTTAATATAATATTTCAGTTAGAATCACCCATATACTCGTTTTCATTATTGTATGATCATTCTATAACGTATTTCAGTTAGAATCACTCATTTATAATCATTTTTTACCAGTCTACGAGCATTTGATACCTTATTTCAGTTAGAATCATATTTATATACTCGATTCAACTAAATCTAGGCCACTTCTATACCTTATTTCCGTTAGGATCACACATCTATAAGCGGTTTCACCAATCTACGCTCATTCTAAACCATATTTCGATTAGAATCACCCATCTGTATTCGTTTTTACTATTCTAAACCTGTTTTTATACCATATTTCAGTTAGAATCACCCATTTATTACTCGTTTTTTCATTTTACGCTCATTATAAGCCTTATTTTGGTTAGAATCATGCATCTATACTCAATTTCACTCATTTATGCCCATTCTAAAGCATATTTTGGTTAGAATTACTTATTTTAACTCATTTTCTGCAATTTACCACCGTTTTATGCCATATTCCAATAAAATCATCCATCACTCTTTTTATCATTGTACGCTCATTCTAAACCATATGTTCGTTAGAATTATTAATTTAAACTCATTTTCAACAGTCTGCGAGTATTTGATACTAGTTTTCGCTAGTCTACGTTACTTTTATGCCTTATTTCTGGTAGATTTATGAATTTGTACTCGATTTCACTAGTCTACATCCATTCTAAGCCATATTTCAATCATAATCACCTATCTATAACCGCTTTTACCATTCTAAGGACCTGTTTAGACTATATTTCAGTTAGAATCACCCACATATACTCGTTTTTAGTATTCTATGCCTACTTTATAACATATTTTGGTTAGAATTATCCATATGTACTCGTTTTAACCTTTGTATGCCTATTTTATACCATATTTCGGTAAGAATCACCCATATATGCTCGTTTTCATCTTTGTATGCTCTCACCCATATATACTCATTTTCATCACCCATATTTCGGTTACAATCCCTCCATTTATACTAGTTTTCACCATTTTATGAGTATTTAAAAACTTATTTCGGTTAGAATAATAATTATATAGTCATTTTCACCAGTCTAGGCCTATTTTGTACCATATTTCGATTAGAATCACTCATTTATACTCGTTCTCATTTTTTGTATGCTTACTCTACACTATATTTATGTTATAATCACTCATTTATACTCGTCTTCACCTGTATACGAGCATTTGATACCTTATTTTGGTTAAAGTCACCCATCTATACTTATTTTTACCATTTTTTATTATTATATATCATATTTCGGTTAGAATCATCCATCTATACTCGTTTTCACTATTCTACGTCTTTTTTATACATATTTCGGTTAGAATCACCCATTTATACTCGTTATCATCATTGTATGCTCATTCTATACCATATTTTGGTTTGGATAACTCACTTATACTCGTTTTCAACAACAGTCTACGACCATTTTATACCATATTTTGATTAGAATCATCCATCTATACTCGTTTTTATCATTGTACGCTCATTCTAAACCATATGTCGGTTAGAATCATACATTTATACTCGTTTTCACCAGTCTACAAGCATTTAGTATCTTATTTCAAGTAGAATCTCATTTATATACTCGTTTTCACTAATCTAGGCCACTTTTATATTTCGGTTAGAGTTACGTATCTATACTCGATTTCACCAATCAAAGCCTATTCTAAATCATATTTCAATTTGAATCACTCATCTATACTCATTTTCATAATTCTAACCCTGTTTTAGACCATATCTCGGTTAGAATCACCCATCCGTACTCTTTTTCATTATTGTACGCTCATTCAAAACCATATTTTCGTTAGAATCATTAATTATATTCTTTTTTCTAGTCTACGAGCATTTGATACTCTTTTTCACAAGTCTATGTCACTTTTATCCCTTATTTTCGGGTAGATTTACGAATCTGTACTCGGTTTTAGTAGTCTATTTTATACCCATTTTCACCATTATAAGCCTGTTTTAGACAATATTTCAGCTAGAATCACCCATAAATACTCATTTTCAGTATTTTATGCCGATTTTATACCATATTTTGGCTAGAATTATCCATTTGTACTCGTTTTAACCTTTGTACGCCTATTTTATACCATATTTCGGTTGAAATCATCCATATATGCTTGTTTTCATTATTGCATGCTAAACCATATATACTTGTTTTCATCACCCATATTTTGGTTACAATCACTCATTTATACTCATTTTCACCATTCTACGAGCATTTGTAAACTTATTTCGGTTAGAATAGTAAATATACTCATTTTCACCAGTCCAGGCCTATTTTGCACCATATTTCGAGTAGAATCACCTATTTATACTCGTTCCCATCTTTATATACTTATTCTTCACTATATTTCGGTTAGAATCACTCATTTATACTCGTCTTCACCTGTATACGAGCATTTGATAGCTTATTTTGGTTAGAATCACCCATCTATACTCGTTTTCACCATTCTATGTCTTTTTATACATATTTCGGTTAGAATCATCCATCTATCTCATTTTTATCATTGTATGCTCATTCTACACCATATTTCGGTTCAGGTAAATCACTTATACTCGTTTTCCAACAATAGTCTACTACCGTTTTATACCATAGTTAAGTTAGAATCATCCATCTATACTCGTTTAGTCATTGTACGCCTTAATCTAAACCATAGTTCAATTAGAATCATTTATTTATACTCGTTTTCACCAGTCTACGAGTATTTGGTATCTTATTTCAAGTAGAATCGTATTTTATATACTCGTTTTCACTAATCTATGACACTTTTATATTTCGGTTAGAGTTATACATCTATACTCGGTTTCACCAATAAACGCCTATTATTTCAATTAGAATCATCCATCTCTACTCGTTTTCACTATTCCAACCCTATTTTAGACCATATATCGGTTAGAAATCGCCCATCTAAACTCAGTTTCACCATTTTACAATTTTTAATACAATATTTTCGTTAGAATCACCCATATACTCATTTTTATTATTGTATGATCATTCTACATCATATTCAGTTAGAATCACTCATTTATAATCGTTTTTACTAGTCTACGAGCATTTGATACCTTATTTCAGTTAGAATCACATTTATATACTCGATTCAACTAAATCTAGGCCACTTCTATACCTTATTTTCGTTAGTATCACACATCTATAAGCGGTTTCACCAATCTATGCTCATTCTAAACCATATTTCAATTAGAATTACACATCTGTATTTGTTTGCACCATTCTAAACCTGTTTTATACCATATTTAGGTTAAAAATTACCCATCTATTACTCGTTTTATCATTGTACACTCATTATAAGCCTTATTTTGGTTAGAATCCTGCATCAATACTCGATTTCACTCATTTATGCCCATTCTAAAGCATATTTTGGTTAGTATTACTTATTTTAACTCATTTTCTCTAGTTTACGACTGTTTTATACCATATTTCGATTAGAATCATCTATCAGTACTCTTTTCCATCATTGTAAGATCATTCTAAACCATACGTTCGTTAGAATTATTAATTTTATACTTGTTTTTACCAGTCTACGAGCATTTGATACTAGTTTTTCACTATTCTACGTCACTTTTATGCCTTATTTCGGGTAGATTTATGAATTTGTACTCGGTTTCACTAGTCTACATCCATTCTAAACCATATTTCAATCAGAATCACCTACCTATACCCGACTTTCACCATTCTAAGCCTGTTTAGACTATATTTCAGTTAGAATCACCCAGATATACTCGTTTTTAGTATTCTATGCCTGCTTTATAATATATTTTGGTTAGAATTATCCATATGTACTCGTTTTAACCTTTGTATGCCTATTTTATACCATATTTCGGTAAGAATCACCCCATATATGCTCGTATTCATCTTTTGTATGCTCACCCATATATACTCATTTTTATCACCCATATTTCAGTTACAATCCCTCATTTATACTCGTTTTTATTATTTTATGAGCATTTAAAAATTTATTTCGGTTAGAATATTATATAGTCGTTTTCACCTGTCTAGGCCTATTTTGCACCATATTTCGATTAGAATCACTCATTTATACTCGTTCTCATCTTTGTATGCTTATTCTACAATATATTTCTATTATAATTACTCATTTATACTCGTCTTCACCTGTATACGAGCATTTGATACATTATTTTGGTTAAAGTCACTCATCAATACTTATTTTCACTATTCTTTGATTGTTATATACCATATTTCGGTTAAAATCATCCATCTATACTCGTTTTCACTATTCTACGTCTTTTTATACATATTTTGGTTAGAATCACCAATTTATACTCATTTTCATCATTGTATGCTCATTCTACCCCATATTTTGGTTTGGATAACTCACTTATACTCATTTTCAACAACAGTCTACGGCCGTTTTATACCATATTTCGATTAGAATCATCCATCTATTTTCATCATTGTACGCTCATTCTAAACCATATGTCGGTTATAATCATTCATTTATACTCGTTTTCACTAGTCTACGAGCATTTAGTATCTTATTTCAAGTAGAATCGCATTTATATACTCGTTTTCACTAATTTAGGATACTTTTATATTTCGGTTAGAGTTACACATCTATACTCGGTTTCACCAATCAACGCCTATTATTTTAATTAGAATCACCCATCTCTACTTTTTTTCACCATTCCAACCCTATTTTAGACCATAACTCGGTTAGAATCATCCATATACTCGTTTTTATTATTGTATGATCATTCTACAATATATTTCAGTTAAAATCACTCATTTATAATCGTTTTCATCAGTCTACGAGCATTTGATACCTTATTTCAGTTAGAATCACATTTATATACTAGATTCAACTAAATCTAGGCCAATTCTATACCTTATTTTCGTTAGGATCATGCATCTATAAGCGGTTTCACCAATCTACGCTAATTCTAAACCATATTTCGATTAGAATCACCCATCTGTATTTGTTGTCACCATTCTAAACCTGTTTTATACCATATTTAGGTTAGAATCACCCATCTATTACTCGTTTTATCATTGTACGCTCATTATAAGCCTTATTTTGGTTAGAATCCTACATCAATACTCGATTTCACTCATTTATGCCCATTCTAAAGCATATTTTGGTTAGAATTACTTACTTTAACTCATTTTCTCCAGTTTATAACTATTTTATACCATATTTCGATTAGAATCATCCATCAGTACTCTTTTTTATCATTGTACGATCATTCTAAACCATATGTTTGTTAGAATTATTAATTTATACTCGTTTTCACCAGTCTACGAGCATTTGATACTAGTTTTCTCTAGTCTACGTCACTTTTAAGCTTTATTTCGGGTAGATTTATGAATTTATACTCGATATTACTAGCCATTCTAAACCATATTTCAATCAGAATCACCTATCTACGTCCACATATTTACCTTATTTCGGTTAGTATCACGCATCTATAAATGGTTTCACCAATCTACGCCCATTCTAAACCATATTCCGATTAGAATCACCAATTTGTATTCATTTTCACCATTCTAAACCTATTTTATACCATATTTCGGTTAGAATCTTGTATCTATTACTAATTTTATCATTATACGTTCTTTCTAAACTTATTTCGGTTAGAATCATGCATCTATACTCGATTTCACCAATTTGCACCTATTCTAAACCATATTTCAGTTAGAATCACTTATTTATACTTGTTTTCACCAGTTTATGATCGTTCTATACCATATTTTGATTAGAATCACCCATCCTTACTCTTTATGTTAGAATTATTCATTTATACTCGTTTTCACCAGTCTTCGAGCATTTGATACTCATTTCACTAGTCTATGTCACTTTTATTCTTTATTTCAGCTAGATTTATGCATATGTACTCGGTTTCACTAATCTACATCAACTCTAAACCATATTGCAATTAGAATCACCTATTTATACTCTTTTTCACCATTCTAAGCCTGTTTTAGACTATATTTCAGTTAGAATCACCATATATACTTGTTTTCAATATTCGATGCCTGTTTATTTTGTTTAGAATTATCCATCTGTACTCGTTTTTACCTTTTTATGCATACTTTATATCATATTTGGTTAGAATCATCCATATATACTCATTTTTATAACCCATATTCTGGTCATAATAACTCATTATACTCGTTTTTACCATTCTATAAGCATTTGAAAACTTATTTCGGTTAGAATAGTAATTATATACTCGTTTTCACTAGTCCACGTCTATTTTGGGCCATATTTCGATTAGAATCACCCGCTTATACTCGTTTTCCATCTTTGTATGCTTATTCTACACTATATTTCGGTTAAATCACTCATTTATAGTCGTCTTAACTTGTATACGAGCATTTGCTACCTTATTTTGGTTAAAATCACCCATCTATACTCGTTTTCACCATTGTATGATTATTTTATACCATATTTCGATTAGAATCACCCATCTATACTTGTTTTCACTATTTTACGCATGTTTTATACATATTTTGGTTAGAATCACCCATGTATACTCATTTTCATAATTGTATGCTTATTCTACACAATATTTTGGTTTAAGTAACTCACTTATACTCATTTTCAACAGTCTAAGACCTTTTTTTATACCATATTTCAGTTAGAATCATCCATCTATACTCATTTTCATCATTGTACGCTCATTCTAAACCATGTTTTGGTTAGATTCATTCATTTATACTCGTTTTCACCATTCTACATGCATTTGACATCTTATTTCAAGTAGAATCGTATTTATATACTCGTTTTCACTACACTAGACCACTTTTATATTTCGGTCAGAGTTACACATCTATACTCAGTTACACTAATCAACGCCTATTTTAAATTATATTTCAATTAGAATCACCCATATATACTCGTTTTCACAATTCTAACCCTGTTTTAGACCATACCTCGGTTAGAGTTGCCAATCTATACTTGGTTTGACTATTTTACAATTTTGTATACAATATTTCATTTAGAATCACCCATGTATACTCGTTTTCACTAGTCTACGAATATTTGATACTTTATTTCAGTTAGAATCATATTTATATACTTGATTCCAATAAATCTAGAATACTTATTTACGTTATTTCGGATAGTATCACGCATCTATAAACGATTTTAGCAATCTATGCACATTCTAAACCATTTTTGATTAGAATCATCTATCTGTACTCTTTTTAACATTCTAAACCTATTTTATACCATATTTCAGTTAGAATCACCCATATATTGCTCGTTTTATCATTGTACGCTCTTTCTAAACCTTATTTAGGTTATAATAATGCATCTATACTTGATTTCACTAATTTGTGCCCATTTTAAACCATATTTCAGTTAAAATCACTTATTTATACTCATTTTCACTAGTTTACGACCGTTTTATACGATATTTTGATTAGAATCACCCATCTGTACTCTTTTTTATCATTGTACGCCCATTCTAAACCATATTTTCGTTAGAATTATTCATTTATACTCGTTTTCACCAATCTACAAGCATTTGATACTTATTTTTACTATTCTACGTCACTTTTATTCCTTATTTCAGTTAGATTTATGCATCTGTACTCGGTTTCACTAATCTACATCCATTCTAAACCATATTTCAATTAGAATCACCTATTTATACTCGTTTTCACCATTCTAAGCCTGTTTTAGACTATATTTCAGTTAGAATCACCCATATATATTCGTTTTCAGTATTCTATGCCTGTTTATTTTGTTTAGAATTATCCATCTATACTCGTTTTTATCTTTTTTTATGCATATTTTATACCAAATTTTGGTTAGAATCACCCATATATACTCATTTTTATCACCCATAATCCGGTCACAATCACTCATTATACTCGTTTTCAATATTCTATGAGCATTTAAAAACTTATTTCAGTTAGAATAGTGATTATATACACGTTTTCACCAGTCCACGCCTATTTTGCGCGATATTTCGATTAGAATCACCCATTTATACTCATTCCCATCTTTGTATGCTTATCCACTATATTTTAGTTAGAATCACTTATTTATACTCATCATAACCTGTATACGAGCATTTGTTATCTTATTTTAGTTAAAATCACCCATCTATACTCGTTTTCACCATTCTATGATTATTTTATACCATATTTCGGTTAGAATCATCCATCTATACTCGTTTTTACCATTCTACCCATGTTTTATACATATTTCGATTAGAATCACCCATATATACTTGTTTCTTCATTGCATGCTCATTCTACACCATATTTTGGTTTGAGAAACTCACTTTTAATCGTTTTCAACAGTCTAAGACTGTTTTATACCATATTTCGGTTAGAATCATCCATCTATACTCATTTTTATCATTGTACACTCATTCTAAATTATATTTCAGTTAGAATTATTCATTTATACTCATTTTTACCATTCTATATGCATTTGATATCTTATTTCAACTAGAATCGCATTTATACGACCGTTCTATACCATATTTTGATTAGAATCACCAATCCGTACTCCTTTTTTTATCATTTTACGCTCATTCTAAACAATATTTTTGTTAGAATCATTCATTTATACTCGTTTTTACTAGTCAACGAGCATTTGATACTCGTTTTTACTAGTCTACGTCACGTTTATACCTTTCCGGTTAGATTTATGCATTTGTACTCGGTTTCACTAATCTACATCCATTCTAAACTATATTTTAATTAGAATCACCTATTTATACTCGTTTTCACCATTCTAAGCCTGTTTTAGACTATATTTTAGTGAGAACCACACACATATATACTCGTTTTCAGTATTCTATGCCTGTTTATTTTGTTTAAAATTATCTATCTGTAATCATTTTCTTATTTTTTACACTTATTTTATACCATATTTTGATTAAAATCACCCATACATACTCGTTTTTATCACCCATATTCCGGTCACAATCACTCATTATAATAGTTTTCACCATTCTACGAGCATTTAAAAACTTATTTTGGTTAGAATAGTAATTATATACTCATTTTCACTAGTCCACGCCTATTTTGGGCCATATTTTGATTAGAATAACTCATTTATACTTGTTTCCATCTTTGTATGCTTATTCTATACTATATTTTGGTTAGAATCACTCATTTTTACTCGTCTTCACCTATATACGAGTATTTGATACCTTGTTTTTATTAGAATCACTCATCTATACTCGTTTTCACCATTCTATGATTGTTTTTTTACCATATTTCGGTTAGAATCACTCATTTATACTCATTTTCACCATTCTATGTTTGTTTTATATATATTTTGGTTAGAATCTTCTATCTATACTCATTTTTATCATTGTATGCTCATTCTACACTATATTTCAGTTTGGATAGCTCATTTATACTCATTTTCAACAGTCTACGACCATTTTATACCATATTTCGGTTAAAATTATCCATCTATTCTCATTTTCATCATTGTACGTTCATTCTAAACAATATTTTGGTTAGAATCATTCATTTATACTCGTTTTTACCGGTCTATGTACATTAGATATCTTATTTCAAGTAGAATCATATTTATTTACTCGTTTTCACTACTCTAGGCCACTTTTATATTTCGGTCAGAGTTACCCATCTATACTTGGTTTCACCAATCAACAGTTATTCTAAAATATATTTCAATTAGAATCACCCATATATTCTCGTTTTTACCATTCTAACCTTGTTTTAGACAATACCTCGGTTAGAATCGCCCATATATACTCGGTTTCACCATTTTATAATTTTTTATACAATATTTCGGAAAGAATCACCCATGTATACTCGTTTTTATTATTGTATAATCATTCTACAACATCACTTATACTCGTTTTCATCAGTCTATGAGTATTTGATACCTTATTTCAGTTTAGAATCACATTTATATACTCGATTCAACTAAAGCTAGGCCATTTCTTTACCTTATTTCGGTTAGTATAATGCATCTATAAACGGATTCACCAATCTATGCCCATTCTAAACCATATTTTGATTAGAATCACCCATCTGTACTCGTTTTCACCATTCTAAGCCTATTTTATACCATATTTTGGTTAGAACCACACATATATTACTCATTTTATCATTATACGCTCATTCTAAACCTTATTTCGATTAGAATCATGCATCTATACTCGATTTCACCAATTTGCGCCCATTCTAAACCATATTTTAGTTAGAATCACTTATTTATACTTGTTTTCATCAGTTTACGATCGTTCTATACCATATTTTGATTAGAATCACCAATCTGTACTCTTTTTTATCATTTTACGCTCATTCTAAATAATATTTTCGTTAGAATCATTCATTTATACTCGTTTTTACTAGTCTACAAGTATTTGATACTCATATTCACTAGTCTACGTCACTTTTAAACCTTTTTTGGTTAGATTTATGCATTTATACTTGGTTTCACTAATTTACATCCATTCTAAACCATATTTCAATTAGAATCATCTATTTATACTCATTTTTACCATTCTAAGCCTGTTTTAGACTATATTTTAGTTAGAATCACACACATATATACCCATTTTTAGTATTCTATGCCTGTTTATTTTGTTTAAAATTATCCATCTGTAATTATTTTCACCTTTTTTTAGCCTATTTTATACCCTATTTCATTTAAAATCATCCATATATTCTCGTTTTTGCCATTCTAACCCTGTTTTAGACAATACCTCGGTTAGTATAGCCCATATATACTCGGTTTCACCATTTTACAAGTTTTTATACAATATTTCGGTAAGAATCACCTATGTATACTCGTTTTCATTATTGTATGATCATTCTACAACAAATTTCTGTTAGGATCACTCATTTATACTCCTTTTCACCAGTCTACGAGCATTTGAATCCTTATTTTAGTTAGAATCACATTTATATACTTGATTCCACTAAATCTAGGCCACTTCTATACTTTATTTCGGTTAGTATCACACATCTATAAATGTTTTCACCAATCTACGCCCATTCTAAATCATATTTCGATTAGAATCACCCATCTGTACCATTTTCACCATTCTAAACATGTTTTATACCATATTTTGGTTAGAATCACCCATCTAGTACTCGTTTTATCATTGTACGCTCTTTCTAAACATTATTTCAGTTAAAATTATGCATCTATACTAGATTTCAACAATTTGTGCCCATTCTAACCTATATTTCAGTTAGAATAACTTATTTATACTTGTTTTCACTAGTTTACGATCGTTTTATACCATATTTTGATTAGAATCACCCATCCGTACTTTTTTCATCATTTTACGCTCATTCTAAACCATTTTTTGTTAAAATTATTTATTAATACTCATTTTCACTAGTCTGCGAGCATTTGATACTCGTTTTCACTAGTCTACGTTACTTATTTATCTTATTTCGGTTAGATTTAGGCATATGTACTCGATTTTACTAATCTATATCCATTCTAAACCATATTTCAATTAGAATCACCTATTTATACTCATTTTTACCATTCTAAGCCTGTTTTAGACTATATTTCAGTTAGAATCTCCTATATATACTCGTTTTCAGTATTCTATATCTGTTTATTTTATTAGAATTATCCATATATACTTGTTTTTACCTTTTTTTGCCCATTTTATACCATATTTGGTTAGAATCACCCATATATACACGTTTTTATCACCCATATTTCGGTCACAATCACTCATTATACTCGTTTTTATCATTCTACGAGCATTTAAAAACTTATTTTGATTAGAATAGTAATTATATACTCGTTTTTACCAGTCCACTCTATTTTGTGCCATATTTCGATTAAAATCACCCATTTATACTCGTTTTTGTAGCGCCCCGTTCTCCCGGTGCGGAGATCGCGGCTAAGAAACACAAGACGGTATCGTTCGATCGGGATAGATTGAATTAAGAACTCGTCCTCGTTATGGATTTATTTCTTCGGAATCGATTTCTATATTCAGTGGACTGGGCCCCAAGGATCGGCTTAACGGCAGATTCAGGAGGGACCTCTCCGCTGCTATCTTTTATTGCCTCAGTTTTCGATGTCGCTTGTTGCTTTCGTGCTTTGAGTTGGTTTTGGGATTTGCTAATTTTCCTTGAACGGTTTCGATGGTTTTCATTATTTTTATTCATTGACTTGCACTTCTATTCCGAGATTGAAAAGAGAGGAAAAAGTATTAATCGAGTTGTTCGTGCGCAGGTGAACGAGCAGTAGGCGACTTGCGAGCGGAGTCGTGAAGCGCCTCTTTCCTTCTCCTTCCATCAAGCTAAGTGAGTGGCTACCAACCCGATTAGCTAGCCCTGCTTCCAAGCTTCACATCTAATAAATCTGCACTCTTCTATGCCCCGATCAAACGATACCAAGTAATAATAAAAGAAACCAAGATAAAAGAGAATAGACTTGGTTTATATGCTTGTCAATAAACTGCACGAACGGATACATAATGGCATGCTTGTTCGCTTGGGAATAAATCATGAATTATTGCTTGTCTTGTACAATTGCTTGTCTTGTACTCTTGTTGCCTCAACTGCAATAACTTGTTACTTGTATCTTGTTCGATCATGGACAACTTGTGCACAGGGTCAAGTCTCGCGGACGATGCTGGGGCACTGGCATCGATCCGGTCCGGGCGAGACATATTGTTCTAGTCTCTTGTTCGGCGGAATGGTTTGCAGTGCCTCTTATTCTTATGTTGCATACCATTCACGTCAAAGACTACCGTCCAAAATGGCAACCAAGCCAGTGATCATCTTGTATATTTAAACCTGTTGCATACTAACTTGTGTCTTTGTGGCAGGGAAGGCATGGTAAGTATTGTGCAGGAAATTCAGACGGGCAGGTAAAATCCACCGAACGGTGGCACGTTCATTTCAGTAAATTCTATATGCTGCTTACTTGTAAATGAACTAAGGCAAGATAGAAACCCACAAATATGCATGCTTCATTTAAAACAACGTGTTGATTGGTATAGTCAGGCTAGCTCGCCTTCACCAGCATGTTTCGATATGCTGACCCTCGTTGAAACAGGTTCTCCGCACTAAGGCGAACCGAGCGAGGAGCCGAAGTCGTCTTCCCGATCCAGTCCAGCTGTTGGCGCATCTTCACCGCGCCCCCCTGAAGCATTTTGAAGACAGGAGCTGCAACTCTTCATACACAAATGCAGCTCCGTGGCAAAGCTATCCTCCAGCCTGGAGGTCTTTATCGTTTTGAGTTTATAAAAGGATGTAATGTACAGGTCTGCTATCTTATTTTGAGTCATCTCTTTTGTAAGCCGTTCGGCATATTAGCTGACTCGTTCAGGAGTTTGTAATAGATGTTTATTATCAATAAAGAGAACTTTTCCATGTTTCAAATCTGTGTTTCAATTTATCTGCGTACTCTGAATATGTGCTTGCTATGCAAAATAATTTAGCCTTGTGCGGGCGCAACCCCAGGCCCGCACGGCATCAGGATTCGGGGGACGCCCCAACGATTCTAAGGAATCGGGCCATGACATAGTGGTATCAGAGCACAGATTCAAGTTCCTTAGACTTCGTGCTGGAAAAGTTCCTTTAACGATCAAATTCCTGTGCGAACTCTTGAACTCGCTAGGCCAAAATGAGATACGTTCATGCAATAAGTCCATAATACATTATAATCCTAATGTAATTTACCTTCTTTTGAAGGAGTGGCTCCAGCGCAATCTGCAGCGCAAACACCGGACGAAATGCAAGGCCAAGGAAGTAGTTCGGATACTTCGAAAAGTTCAAGGAGCCAGCGAGCCGCGCCAAGCATCGATCCCATCCAGCAAATATTGCAGATGTTGGAGGCAAACCAACAAAGGGACGAGGCTCGCTATGAACGGGCCGAGAAGCGAGCGGAAGAGAGTCAGCTCAAGTTTCAAGACAATATAGAAGCACGATTCTCAGTCCAACAAAAGCAGGTAGATACCCTGCAACAGATCGTTCAGACTTTGGCTGCCAACCATTCCACTGCAACTGCAACGACTCCGGTGGAACAGCCCGTGCTTGAAGTAGAGACGTCGCAAATTCCAAGGACGAGGGACGTGACTGCCTTCGACTTTGGCCACTTCAAGAAAGTCTGCAACACCCCATTCAACGGGACTGAGGACCCAGTCGTAGCTCTAGATTGGTTGGCCGAACTTGAAGATCACTTCGCTCTGCTAGAGGTCCCCGAAGAGAAGCGCGTCGCCTGCGCGCAACTACAGCTCCGCCTCAACGCGCACGATTGGTGGGACGTGCATCGACGATCTCTCCAATTTGATCACGGAGAGGAGGCGATCTCGTGGACGACTTTTCGTGCTGCGTTCGAAGAGGAGTTTGTACCCCCTCCAGTACAACGTCAAATGGAAAACGAGTTCGTGTAGCTGCGGCAAGGCAGCATGACAGTTAAGGAGTACTCCGCCGAATTCAACCGTCTCTCCAAATTCGCTAGGGCCTATTTACCTGATGCAGCGAGTCGAGCTAGAAGGTTTGAAGGTAGACTACGCCCTGCCATCCATTCGCACGTAGCCGTTCCTCAGTATTGTACGATACGTGAAGTCATGAATCACGCCCTGTCGCTTGAACCACTCTATCCTCACGTTCCTGCCGGCGCTGTGCATACCTACAATCACAAACGCCAAAGCGACGAGAGAGGAAACAACGCGGCAAAGCGACGAAACGACGGTGGTTCACACAAAGGGAACACAATGCCCTACTGTAAATTCTGTAAAAAGTCAGGGCATGCAATCGACAAATGTCGTATGAAACTTGGATTATGCATAGCCTGTGGTGAATTAGACCATTCTGTTCGTGATTGTTCCTTGAGTCGTGATCGCCATCCCGAACGCAATAATCCCTAACGGTAGGTTCTACCCTAATTTTCGGGACAAAACTTCCAATTAGTTGGGTAGGATGTAGCGCCCCGTTCTCCCGGTACGGAGATCGCGGCTAAGAAACACAAGACGGTATCGTTCGATCAGGATAGATTGAATTAAGAACTCGTCCTCGTTATGGATTTGTTTCTTCGGAATCGATTCCCATATTCAGTGGACTGCGTCCCAAGGATCGGCTTAGCGGCAGAGTCAGGAGGGACCTCTCCGCTGCTATCTTTTATTGTCTCGGTTTTCGATGTCGCTTGTTGCTTTCGTACTTTGAGTTGGTTTTGGGATTTGCTTGTTTTCCTTGAACGGTTTCGATGGTTTTCATTGTTTTCGTTCATTGACTTGCACTTCTATTACGAGATTGGAAAGAGAGAAAGAAGTATTAATCGAGCTGTTCGTATACAGGTGAACGAGCAGTAGGCGGCTTGCGAGCGGAGTCGTGAAGCGCCTCTTTCCTTCTCCTTCCATCAAGCTAAGTGAGTGGCTACCAACCCGATTAGCTAGCCCTGCTTCCAAGCTTCACATCTAATAAATCTGCACTCTTCTATGCCCCGATCAAATGATACCAAGTAATAATAAAAGAAACCAAGATAAAAGAGAATAGACTTAGTTTATATGCTTGTCAATAAACTGCACGAACGGATACATAATGGCATGCTTGTTCGCTTGGGAATAAATCATGAATTATTGCTTGTCTTGTACAATTGCTTGTCTTGTACTCTTGTTGCCTCAACTGCAATAACTTGTTACTTGTATCTTGTTCGATCATGGATAACTTGTGCACAGGGTCAAGTCTCGCGGACGATGCTGGGGCACTGGCATCGATCCGGTCCGGGCGAGACATATTATTCTAGTCTCTTGTTTGGCAGAATGGTTTGCAGTGCCTCTTGTTCTTACGTTGCATACCATTCACGTCAAAGACTACCGTCCAAAATGGCAACCAAGCCAGTGATCATCTTGTATATTTAAACCTGTTGCATACTAACTTGTGTCTTCGTGGCAGAGAAGGCATGGTAAGTATTGTGCAGGAAATTCAGACGGGCAGGTAAAATCCACCGAACGGTGGCACGTTCATTTCAGTAAATTCTATATGCTGCTTACTTGTAAATGAACTAAGGCAAGATAGAAACCCACAAATATGCATGCTTTATTTAAAACAACGTGTTGATTGGTATAGTCAGGCTAGCTCGCCTTCACAGCATGTTTCGATATGCTGACCCTCGTTGAAACAGGTTCTTCGCACTAAGGCGAACCGAGCGAGGAGCCGAAGTCGTCTTCCCAATCCAGTCCAGCTGTTGGCGCATCTTCACCGCGCCCCCCTGAAGCATTTTGAAGACAGGAGCTGCAACTCTTCATACACAAATGCAGCTCCGTGGCAAAGCTATCCTCCAGCCTGGAGGTCTTTATCGTTTTGAGTTTATAAAAAGATGTAATGTACATGACTGCTATCTTATTTTGAGTCATCTCTTTTGTAAGCCGTTTGGCATATTAGCTGACTCGTTCAGGAGTTTGTAATAGATGTTCTTATCAATAAAGAGAACTTTTCCATATTTCAAATCTGTGTTTCAATTTATCTGCGTACTCTGAATATGTGCTTGATATGCAAAATACTTTAGCCTTGTGCGGACGCAACCCCAGGCCCGCACGGCATCACGATTCGGGGGACGCCCCAACGATTCTAAGGAATCGGGTCATGACAGTTTTCATCTTTGTATGCTTATTCTACACTATATTTTGGTTAGAATCACTCATTTATACTCATCTTCACCTGTATACGAGCATTTAATACCTTATTTTGGTTAGAATTATCCATCTATACTCGTTTTCACTATTCTATGATTATTTTGTACCATATTTCGGTTAGAATCACCCATATATACTCATTTTCACCATTCTACACTTGTTTTATACATATTTTGGTTAGAATCACCCATATATACTCATTTTTTTCATTGTATGCTCATTCTACACCATATTTCGGTTTGGATAACTCACTTATTCTCGTTTTCAACAGTCCATGACCATTTTGTACCATATTTCGGTTAGAATCATCCATCTATACTCATTTTCATCATTGTACGCTCATTCTAAACTATATTTTGGTTAGAATCATTTATTTATACTCATTTTTACCAGTCCACGTGCATTTGATATCTTATTTCAAGTAGAATCGTATTTATATACTCGTTTTCACTAATCTAAGCCACTTTTATATTTCGGTCAGAGTTACGTATCTATAATCGATTTCACCAATCAATGCCTATTCTAAATTATTTCAATTAGAATCTCCCATCCATACTCATTTTTACTTTTCTAACCCTGTTTTAGACCATACCTCAGTTAGAATCGCCAATCTATACTCGGTTTTTCCATTTTATAATTTTTTTATACAATATTTCGATTAGAATCACCCATGTATATTCGTTTTCATCATTGCATGATCTTCTGCAACATAGATCTGTTAGGATCACTCATTTATACTCATTTTTACTAGTCTACGAGCATTTAATACCTTATTTCAGTTAGAATCACATTTATATACTCGATTCAAATAAATCTAGGCCACTTCTATATGTTATTTCGGTTAGTATCACACATCTATAAATGGTTTCACCAATCTACGTCCATTCTAAATTATATTTTGATTAGAATCACACATATGTACTTGTTTTCACTATTCTAAAGCTATTGTATACCATATTTCGGTTAAAATCACCCATCTATTACTCGTTTTATCATTATATGCTCTTTATAAACTTAATTTCAGTTACAATCATGCATCTATACTCGATTTCAACAATTTGCGCCCATTCTAAACCATATTTCAGTTGGAATCATTTATTTATACTTGTTTTTACCAGTTTACGACCGTTCTATACCATATTTTGATTAGAATCACCCATTCTTTTTCATCAATTTATGCTCATTCTAAACAGAATTATTCATTAATACTCGTTTTCAGCAGTCTATAAGCATTTGTTACTCGTTTTCACAAGTCCACGTCACTTGTATACCTTATTTCGGTTAGATTTATGCATCTATACTCGGTTTCACTAATCTACATCCATTCTAAACCATATTTCAATTAGAATCACCTATTTATACTCGTTTTCACCATTCTAAGCCTGTTTTAGACTATATTTTAGTGAGAATCACACACATATATACTCGTTTTCAGTATTCTATGCCCGTTTATTTTGTTTAAAATTATCCATCTGTAATTATTTGCTTCTTTTTTACGCTTATTTTATACCATATTTCGGTTAAAATCATCCATACATACTCGTTTTTATCACCCATATTCCGGCCACAATTACTAAGTATAATCGTTTTTACCATTCTACGAGCATTTGAAAACTTATTTCGGTTAGAATAGTAATTATATGCTCGTTTTCACTAGTCCACGCCTATTTTGGGCCATATTTCGATTAGAATAACCTATTTATACTCGTTTTCATCTTTGTATGCTTATTCTATACTCTATTTTGGTTAGAATCACTCATTTATACTCGTCTTCACCTATATACGAGTATTTGATACCTTATTTTTGTTAGAATCACTCATCTATACTCATTTTTACCATTCTATGATTATTTTATACCATATTTTGGTTATAATCACTCATTTTCACCATTCTATGCCTGTTTTATACATATTTTGATTAGAATCTTCCATCTATACTCGTTTTTATCATTGTATGCTCATTCTACACTATATTTCGGTTTGTGTAACTCATTTATACTCATTTTCAAAAGTCTAAGACTATTTTATACCATATTTCGGTTAGAATCATCCATCTATACCCATTTTCATCATTGTAGGTTCATTCTAAACCATATTTTGGTTAGAATCATTCATTTATACTCGTTTTCACCAGTCTACGTGTATTAGATATCTTATTTCAAGTAGAATCATATTTATTTACTCGTTTTCACTACTCTAGGCCACTTTTATATTTTGGTCAGAGTTACGCATCTAAACTCGGTTTCACCCATCAACAGTTATCCTAAACCATAATTCAATTAAATCACTCATATATTCTCATTTTTACCATTCTAACCCTATTTTAGACAATACCTCGGTTAGAATCACCCATATATACTCGATTTCACCATTTTATAATTTTTTATATAATATTTCGGTAAGAATCACCCATGTATACTCGTTTTCATCATTGTATGATCATTCGACAAGATCATTCTATAATATATTTTTGTTAGGATCATTCATTTATTCATGTTTTCACCAGTCTACGAGCATTTGATACCTTATTTCAGTTAGAGTCACATTTATATACTCGTTTCCATCTTTGTATGCTTATTCTATACTATATTTTGGTTAGTATCACTCATTTATACTCGTCTTCACCTGTATACGAGCATTTGATACCTTATTTTGATTAGAATCACCCATTTATACTTGTTTTCACCATTCTATGATTATTTTATACCATATTTCGGTTAGAATCACCCATCTATACTCGTTTTCACCATTCTTTGCTTGTTTTATACATATTTTGGTTAGAATCACGCATATATACTCATTTTCATCATTGTATACTCATTCTATACCATATTTCGGTTTGGGTAACTCACTTATACTTGTTTTCAATAGTCTACGACTATTTTATACTATATTTCGGTTATAATCATCCATCTATACTTATTTTTATCATTATACATTCATTCTAAACTATATTTTGGTTACAATAATTCATTATACTCATCTTCACTAGTCCACGTGTATTTGATATCTTATTTCAAGTAGAATCATATTTATATACTCGTTTTCACTAATCTAGGCCACTTTTATATTTCGGTCAGAGTTACGCTTCTATACTCGATCTCACCAATCAATGCCTATTCTAAATTATTTTAATTAGAATCCCCCATCTATACTTGTTTTCGCTATTCTAACCCTGTTTTAGACTATACCTCGGTTAGAATCCCCAATCTATACTCAGGTTTACCATTTTACAATTTTTTATACAATATTTTGGTTAGAATCATCCATGTATACTCGTTTTCATCATTGCATGATCATTCTACAACATATTTCTGTTAGGATCACTCATTTATACTCGCTTTCACCAGTCTACGAATATTTGTTACCTTATTTCAGTTAGAATCATATTTATATCCTCGATTCAAATAAATCTAAGCCACTTCTATATGTTATTTCGGTTAGTATCACACATCTATAAACGGTTTCACCAATCTACGTCTATTATAAATCATATTTTAATTAGAATCCCCCATCTTTACTTGTTTTTACTATTATAAACCTGTTTTATACCATATTTCGGTTAGAATCACCTATCTATTACTCCTTTTATCATTGTACGCTCTTTATAAACCTTATTTTGGTTATAATCATGCATCTATACTCGATTTCAATAATTTGTGCCCACTCTAAACCATATTTCAGTTAAAATCACTTATTTATACTTGTTTCACTAGTTTACGACCGTTCTATACCATATTTTGATTAGAATCACCCATTCTTTTTTATTATTTTACACTAGTTCTAAACCATATTTTCGTTAGAATCATTCATTAATACTCTTTTTCACTAGTATACGAGCATTTGATACTCTGTTTCACTAGTCTATGTCACTTTTATACCTTATTTCGGTTAAATTTATGGATTTGTACTCGATTTCACAAATCTACATCCATTCTAAACCATATTTTAATTAGAATCACCTATTTATACTCGTTTTTACCATTCTAAGCCTAGTTAATTATATTTCAGTTAGAATCACCCATACATTCTCATTTTCAGTATTCTATGCCTGTTTATTTTGTTTAGAATTTTCCATCTGCACTCGTTTTAACCTTTTTATACCATACTAGTATATATGCACGTGCTTTGCACGTATCTAGGAGTGGATGATGTTGATGAGTTGATTTAACTTTGTTGTTTTTAATTATATAGTTAAGAATTCAACCCTTCAAATTCCGTAGGAACATCTTAGAAGATTTAGCAAGTAGTATGAACCCTTCGATTTCCGTAATACATTAATGAATCTCTTAAATAGTTATCAGTGGAATTTATTGTAGGTATTCTTTTAATTAGTAAATATATTGAAGGGCATTTTTGGGAAAAAAAACTTTCACGGTGAAGCCACTTTTGGCATTATATAGTAGAATAGATTTTGGTTAGAATCAGCCATATATACTCGTTTTCATCACCCATATTCCGGTCATAAATACTCATTTTTACAATTCTACGAGCATTTGAAAACTTATTTCAATTTGAATAGTAATTATTTACTCATTTTCACCAGTCCACACCTATTTTGCGACGTATTTCAATTAGAATCACCCATTTATACTTGTTTCCATCTTTGTAAGCTTATTCTACACTATATTTCGGTTAGAATCACTCATTTATACTTGTCTTCACCTGTATACGAGTATTTGATACATTATTTTGGTTAGAATCACTCATCTATACTCGTTTTCACCATTCTATGATTATTTTATACCATATTTTGGTTAGAATCATCCATCTATACTCGTTTTTTCTATTCTACGCCCGTTTTATATATATATTTCGGTTAGAATCACCCATCTATACTCGTTTTCACCATTGTATACTTATTCTATACCATATTTTGGTTTGGGTAACTCACTAATACTCATTTTCAACAGTCTACGACCGTTTTATCCTATATTTCGGTTAGAATCATCAATCTATATTCATTTTCAATATTGTACGCTCATTCTAAACCAAATTTTGTTAGAATCATCCATTTATACTCGTTTTTACCAGTCCACGTGCATTTGATATCTTATTTCAAGTATAATCATATTTATATTATCGTTTTCACTAATATAGACCACTTTTATATTTCGGTCAGAGTTACGCATCTATACTTGGTTTCACTTTTCAATGCCTATTCTAAATTATGTTTCAATTAGTATCATGCATCTATAAACGGTTTCACCAATCTACGTCCATTATAAACCATATTTCGATTAGAATCATCAATTTGTACTCGTTTTTACCATTCTAAACCTGTTTTATACAATATTTCGGGTAGACTCAGCTATCTATTACTCGTTTTATCATTGTACACTCATTTTAAACTTTATTTCGGTTAGAATTATACATATATACCCGATTTCACCAATTTATGCCAATTCTAAACTTTATTTCGGTTAGAATCACTTATTTATACTTGTTTTCACCTGTTTACGATCGTTTTATACCATATTTTGATTAGAATCGCCTATCCGTACTCTTTTTTTTATCATTGTACGATCATTCTAAACCATATTTTTGTTAGAATCATTCATTTATACATATTTTTACCAGCCTACGAGCATTTGATTGTTGTTTTCACCTGTCTACATCATTTGTATAACTTATTTCGGTTAGATTTACCCATTTGTATTCGGTTTCACTAATCTACTTACATTATAAACCATATTTCAATTAGAAACACCTATCTATAATCATTTTTACCATTCTAAGTCTATTTTAGGCTATATTTTAGTTAGAATCACTCATATATACCCATTTTCAGTATTTTAGGCCTGTTTTATACCATATTTTGGTTAGAATTGTCCATTTGTGTTCGTTTTTACTATTTTATGCTTATTTTATACCATATTTCGGTTAGAATCACCCATATATGTATGCTCACCCATATATACTCGTTTTTTTGTCACTACCACATTTCTAGATGAGAATATTTTTGTCATTTAGCGTATTTTATATTTAGTAATTAAATATTTATATATTTTGCTACTAATTATTTATATTGTGTTGTGCTATTTATTATTAGTTAGTAGGCTAGCCTAATTATTGGACTTGTCATTCATGGACCCAATTAGATTGTCATGACACATTGAGCCCAACATTGGGTTAGACCCATTAGACTCATTCCCTTTAGTTAATTAAGGAGATTAGATTAATTTTTATTAGATTAGAAGCTTTCTAATCTAGCCCTCCTAATTAATTCCTCATAACTAGTTAGTACGGGGCATTGTTGACAATGTGAATTACTTGGAGGAGGTGCAAGAGGGGGCTGACCAAATGAGAGGGTCTCTCTCTCTCCTCTCATTAATTCATTTCAATTTTGGATCATCAATTGTGTTCTTCTCTAAATTACTTCATCCCTCCACTAAATTCACCCAATTCACTCTCATTTCCTTTCATTTGCATCACCTAAGGAACATTGGAGCTTGGATTGCAAGGAGCACTTGGAGAAGGAGACATTGGATAGGAGCTTGTGTCCTAATTGTGTCCATTTAGGTTTTGTATTGGGAATCCATCTACTAATAGGTATCATTCTAAATTCCCTCCTTAATTAGACTATAATTCATGCATTTTACCATTAGAAAATCTTTCTTGGCTTAGGGCTATCCATAAGAATAAGAACTAGGTTCATATGACTTATATTGTGACTTCTACATAGGTTTTTGTGCCCAATTTGGGAGAATTCAGATTGATGCATCAAGTGTATCATGAGACCAATTAGATCTAATTAGACTTAGATTGATAGTGTGGGACTAGATATGTGTCCACAATTGGACACGCGTAGGACATATCATGATATTTTGTGATACGCTACGATACGGGAGTTTATTTTGGGTGATTTGTGTAATTACTCTTCAATTTTCATTCTAATTAGTTGCATTAGTTATTTATATATGTATTTGATATGTACAAATGTTAATTATTGAGAATTGGGATTTTGGTATCTCATTTAGGGGCGTATCATGAATATCCTAGTAATACACTATAAGTGTTTGTTGATTTGACTATTAAGTAGTGTGTACACTATAATAGATCTATTTACATACATGAAGCATGTCATTATTATATATATATAAATATATATATATATGTGAATATATGTTGGTTGTTGTATATGGGTGATTGTTTTGTTAGTTGTATTGTGACTGAGATTAAGTTGGGGAGGTTACATGTACAAGTATAAGGGAGGAAGCTTGGTTCCGTCATGTAATGACTGTAGGCTTGGAAATGAGGAGCTCGGATAAGAGGGGGTTTAATAGCAGTATGAAGGGGGACTTCAAGTTGGGATGCCAAATGTAGTTTAGGTATTAGTATGTTAGTTGTGGGTTGTGAAGTTGGGGAATATGGCATACAATTACAATGAGCAGCAGTGCAAGCTTGGTTGCAGGTGTTTTGGGACTTGCATTCAGCAGTTGGCTAGGTGTTCTGCAACAAGTCTAGAGGTGTGTTGAGTTCTCAAGTTGGGGTACCTGTGTTGCTAAATTGTAATAGCAGTTGCTCTTGCAGGCCATGCTCGAGCAGTGGTAGAGTCGGTTATTACGCATCTATACTCGGTTTCACCAATCAACGCCTATTCTAAACCATGTTTTAATTGGAATCACCCATCTATACACGTTTTCACTATTCTAAACATGTTTTAGACCATATCTCGATTAGAATCGCCTATCTATACTCAGTTTCACTATTTTACAAATTTTTATACAATATTTTGGTTATAATCATCCATCTATAGTCGTTTTCATCATTGTATGATCATTCTACAACATATTTCAGTTAGAATCACTCATTTATGCTCGTTTTTACTAGTCTACGAGCATTTGATATCTTATTTCAGTTAGAATCACATTTATATACTCGATTCCACTAAATCTAGGCCACTTCTATACCTTATTTTGGCTAGTATCACGTATCTATAAACGGTTTTACCAATCTACGTCCATTCTAAACCATATTTTGATTAGAATCATACATATGTACTCGTTTTCACCATTCTAAAACTGTTTTATACTATATTATGGTTAGAATCACCCATCTATTACTTATTTTATCATTGTATGCTCATTCAAAACCTTACTTCGGTTAGAATCATGCATCTATACTAGATTTCACCAATTTATGCCCATTCTAAACCATATTTCTGTTAGAATTACTTATTTATACTCGTTTTTACCAGTTTATGACCGTTTAATACCATATTTTGATTAGAATTACCCATTCGTACCCTTTTTCATCATTGTACGCTCATTTTCTAAACTATATTTTCGTTAGAATAATTTATTTATACTCGTTTTCACCAGTCTACGAGCATTTAATCTTCGTTTTCACTAGTCTTCGTCACTTTTATACCTTATTTCGGTTAGATTTATGCATCTGTACTCGATTTCACTAATCTACATTCATTCAAAACTATATTTCAATTAGAATCACCTATCTATACTCATTTTTACCATTCTAAACCTGTTTTAGACTATATTTCAGTTAGAATCACATATATATACTCATTTTCAGCATTATATGCCTTTTATACCATATTTTAGTTAGAATTATCTATATGTATTCATTTTCACCATTCTAAACCTGTTTTATACCATATTTTGGTTATAATTACCCATCTATTAGTCGTTTTATCATTGTACGCTCATTCTAAGCCTTATTTTGTTTAGAATCACTTATTTATACTCGTTTTCATGGGTTTACGACCGTTTTATACCATATTGTGATTAGAATCACCCATCTGTACTCTTATTCATCTTAATACGCTCATTCTAAACCATATTTTTGTTGGAATCATTTATTTATACTCGTTTTCACCAGTCTACGAGCATTTGATACTTGTTTTCACTAGTCTGCATTACTTTTATACCTTATTTCGGTTAGATTTATGCATTTGTACTCGATTTCACTAATCTACATCTATTATAAACCATATGTCAATTATAATCACCTATCCATACTCGTTTTCACCATTCTAAGCCAGTTTTAGACTATATTTCAGTTAGAATCACCCATATATACTCGATTTCAGTATTCTATGTCTAGTTTATACTATATTTTGGTTAAAATTATCCATCTGTAATCGTTTTCACCTTTTTACATCTATTTTATACCATATTCGGTTACAATCATCCGTATATACTCATTTTCATTATTGTATGCTCACCCATATATACTCGTTTTTATCATCCATATTTCGGTTACAATCACTCATTTATACTCATTTTCACCATTCTACGAGAGTTTGAAAACTTATTTCGGTTAGAATCAAAATTATATACTCTTTTTCACCGGTCCGCACCTATTTTGTACCATATTTCGATTAGAATCATCTATTTATACTCGTTCCCATTTTTGTATGCTTTTTCTACACTATATTTCGGTTATAATCACTCATTTATCACCCGTCTTCACCATTATACGAGCATTTGTTGTTACCTTATTTTTGTTAAAATGACCCATATATACTCATTTTCACCATTCTATGATTGTTTTTATACCATATTTCGGTTAGAAACACCCATTTGTACTCATTTTCACCATTCTACGCCTGTTTTATATATATTTCGGTTAGAATCACCCATCTATACTCGTTTTTATCATTGTATGCTTATTCTACATAATATTTTGGTTTGGGTAACTCACTTATACTCATTTTCAACTATAGTCTATGACCGTTTTA